>VANL01000665.1:0-26155 GCA_006352455.1 Brachionus sp. 'Tiscar'
TTAAATCGTAAAATATATAGTATTATTCATATTTTGAAAGCATTAAAATGATTTTAAGAAATAAAAAAAAAACCTCAAAATACCTCAAACTAGATAAATCAAGACGTCGAAATATCAGGCGCAAAGAAAATAAAGAAAATTCTTTAAACGACGCCGAATCCTTCGAAAATTTAGTAGAATCGACTGTTCACATATCCTCAACTTCAACGAATATGGATCAAACAGTCCAATGACGATAACATGGAATTTTCAACTAAAACAGCAACATCAAATAAAACAAATTCTATTCACTCAGCAACTACAAGCAATACATCTACAACGAATAATACAACGAATACTACAAATAATATAACAAATACTACAAGTTCCTTTTTTTTAGATAAAAAACTAAAAAATTAATTCATCTGACTTTAAAATAAAATTAAAAACACAATTTTTCAATTTTATCATTTTATGTATTTAACACAAAATTTTTTTAGAAAATTTTATGCTGAGAAGATTTTTGTTTGTGTGTGTCAGATTTTTTTTGTGTGGATCAGATTTTTCATTGTGGGGACATAATATTCTCATTATTTAAAAAAATACTCATTAGGAAAAATTTTTTTTTTTAAACCAAAATTAAGTCCAATAGAATAAGAAATTTTATATTTGATTCCATTTTGCATGCTCTTTTAAGTTTGCAACCAATTGTGTTAAAACTGTATTTTATCCTAGTCAAATTTTTTTTTACTGTTATTCTGATTATAAGCCACCAAATAAATTGCAAAATCGCATAAAAATTTAATTCTAGACTCATTTTTAATAAATTGATTGACTTCCTGTCAGGTATCAGCTGTTATCTGTGGTAAGTGATAAATTTTTTTGATGCCATCTACTGGATCCATTCGATCAAATGTCCAAGTTAACAATTTTACATCAAAGAAGTAATTTTGTTTCATAGAAGTATTTTAAGAAAAGTGAGATATTTTGGTGATAAAAAAATTAAATTTGTTCTAAAAAGAATTTCAAGCCATTATAAATTAAGTCTAATTTGTACCGTTAGTTGTTTTCAGAAATGAACGTATCCAACTATAAAGCTTTTATTTTTCAACATATTGTATTGGTACAGTGTCCAAAGCTTGCCGTAATCAAATTGTCTTGGGTGTAATTAAAAGAAGAAATTTTATTTTTTAATATTTTTTTAATTTAAATAAATGAAAAAATAAAAATTTCAATTATGTTATGTTACGATAAATTTTTAGCTGGTTGCTTAAATTTATTTTTCTAATTTTTAAAATTAAGGAGCAAAAAATTTCAAAAAATCATTAAGCGTGAAAATTGCTGCTAAAAATAATAATAAAGTTTCTTTGCTTAACCTAGACCATTTTAAAATTTATTGTTGCTTGATTGAGTTAAAAAAAATTAATGTTTTCAATAATAAAATAAAACACTAAACGAGATTGTGTTAAATGAAGACAAAAAATACAAAAAAAAAAATTTTAATTAAATTTTAAGTACTTGTTCTAAAAAAGATTTAAATAATTTTGAAATGAATTAAATAACCACAGACTGGTTAGAGTAAACAAAATGAACTATTCACAGGACACTACATCATCATTATCTGAATTGCCTATTTCCCAAGATCATAATGAAAACTTAGTAACATATGAATTAGTGCGAGCAAGTATAAATTCTGGATTCGGCTTCGACCTGAAGGGTGATCGGCCATGTGTGATAGGCACGGTACGCAAAGGCTCAATAGCTGATCAAGCTGGACTCCAAGAAGGTGATGTTGTTATTGCCATAAATAACAAAAAAGTAACCGATTACGATCATGATCAGGTGGTTCGACTAGTCGGAATGTCAAAAAACAAACTTGTCATCCAAGTTACCAAGCTAAAAATATCTCCAAAAGTTTACAAAATAAAAAAGCCCAAATCTTCTGGATATAAAGCAACAACTATTGGCATAGCTCCTCATTTTTATCCAGGATCGTCTAGGAAAAAAAGCAGATCAAGGCGAAAAATGAACACAACTCACTCTTCTCAGTCGACCGCATCCTCCTCTGGATTCGGACCCGATTTTACCACAAACACAAAGACAACTGAAGACGACGAAGATGAAAGTGACCTAGAATTTTACTATGGAACAACTGGTAGTTCTGGGAGAAGACGAAGGCATAATCACCATCTTCATCATCATAGAGCAAGAGTTTTTTCAAGAAAACCTAAAAGAGCTGTTCGATCAGTGCCTCAGGCAGTTACAAACAGCGAATATGTTGAATTTTATGAAATTGAAGATGTTGAAACTGACACTGAGGACACTGAAGATACAGAAGAAAATGTTATCGATTTTAAGATACCCAAGTCATCGAGAAAAATTCGAAGCACTAATTATATTAGTTGTAAGCAAAAGGTTCCTATATCTGCTAAGAAAATTGCCTATCAACAGCTTAAAAAAAGTCGCAAGGAGCTAGATCCAAATTCGATGCCGCCACCAGTTCTCACATCTACATTTCACTTGAACACCAAAGAAAAAATTGTAAATAATGTCTCTATTGAATCATCCGAATTGGAATATGAGCCTGCATATGCGCCTATTAATCCTGTCAAAAGTAAAAATCAAAAAGTTTCACCTCAGTACATCATTTATTCTTCGTCAAAGGCGATTAATTCAAAAACAAAACAAGTAAATAATTTTATTGATTTATTTTAAAAAAAATTTTTTATTGCTATCTATTAAACCTAGATTCTCTCATTATATTACATTACAAATTTAGTATCAGATTTGAGTAAGGCTATTATTTAAAAAGTTAAAAAAAGATATGATTAATTACAGATTTGTTTAAAAATCCGAAAAAAAAGAAAAAAATTCCAAGTCCGGACTTTTTTTAAAAAAATTTTTCAGAATTCCAAAACCTGCTTGGCTTCAATAATAACCACCTGGGACGGCAAAAATATCATTTTTCCGCAACAATAACTATCTGAAACAGAAGGAATTTAATTTTTTCCTTGATTCTGACTGATGTATTCCCGATGCTGTTTATTTGGCTTAGTTTAATTTTAAAAAATTTAAAAAAAAATAAAAGCCTTTGATTCGGTCTTTTGAAAAAAAAATAAGTCCGGACTTGGACTTAGCTTGAAACATGTGACTTTAAAATAACTCAGGTTAATTACGTTGAAAAGATAAAAAAACTTTAAAAAATATATCTTTTTTTTATCTTAAAAGTCAAAAATATACAAAAATATTGACAATATTTTATTTTACATTTTCTAATTTAAAACAAAGAAAAAATTTGAAACAGCTTTTAATCAGTTTATTTTAGAAATGAAAAAATCAATTTAATCATTTTCGTCTAATTTTAATTACAGAATTTCTAGTATTGTAAGATAATCATAAAAAGTTAATTTTACTAGATAAACTTCAGTGTCGTCTAGTTAATTCAGTATTTTAGTCCATTCACATATACCCTTAATCTTGAGTCAAAGTTGAATTGAAACATTAGTTGAGCTGAAAGTATTCAAGTTTCAAAATGATAAAAAAATTTATTTTCTTGATATGTTTCGTATGCTAAATAAAGATAATGATCAAAATAAAGAGATGATTGACAAATATGATAGAAAAACATAGAGCTATGTTAATTTTTATTTGAAATTTAAATTTAAATTAAATAGTTTAAATTTATCTAAATTATACAATTATAGATTTATTAAATTTATAAATTTAAATTTAACTTTATTCGGTTGCTGAATTTTAAAGTAAAGTAAATTTTTGTTTATCTAATTGAAGTAATTTTTAGGATTCCATACAGAAATATTTAATAAAGACATAAAATTTGGGTTGTTTTTTTTAAGCGTCGAAAAAAGAGATCTTAGGACGTGCTTCCTTTGTTTTTTTAATTTAAAAATTTAAGTAAATTAATGGCTTTTCAAATTTCAAACAAATGATCGATAACTAAATTTTAATTTTAGATATTTTTAAAATTAAAAGAAAACTTTGAAGATTGAAAAAAATAATTAAACGAAAATAAAAAGAAAATTTTTTTTTAATTTCAAAGTCTTCTCAGATATTCTAAATTTAAATATCATTTAATTATATTTTGAGTGTTTTATTTAAAAATTTATTAAATTAAATTTTAAGTTGGTAAAATCTATTTTAAGCGGCAAAAAAACAAAAATTAAAAGAATAAATGGTATTGTGAATTTCAAGAACAAAAAGAACAAAAATCCTACCTTTTTGATAAATCAAAATTTGCTAAAAAAATACTACAAAATAGTTCAGCAAACTTTGTTGCATCTTTTTTCTTATTTTCTTTTTTTTTTAAATAAACGAATCAGTAATCAATTTTGATATTGTTCGTTTTTTACTTTTTGTCTTTTATTTACATCAGAAAAATTGTTTAAGATAAAAAAGGTTATTTAAGTATTTTTTGAACATATTTTATTTTAGTAAATTTTGATTTATGAAAAAGAGAGGATTTTTGTTGTTTTTGAAATTCACAATCCTCGAATGAATTTGAAAAATCAAAATAAAATAAAATTAGATGAAATTAAGTTAAATGTTAATTAGTAGTAGTAGTAGTTTGAACTGCACTTTTGATGTAATCAAAAGATAACTCTGAAGAGCTTTAATAATCGCTTTTTTTTGCTTCGAAACTATTCAGGTTCTTTGCATTAATATCTTCCGCCATCCGATATTATGTTCAGACTTTAATTGATTTTTTTTTAAATTCAGTTTTTTAACAGTTGTTTGTAACTTTGTACATTTAAGTTTTATCACCCTTTCTAACTAATTAATAAAAATATTTTCAGTTTAAATGAGATTTTGATTATTTGAAACTATTCGAGCTAGGTCAAGATTACATTTGTTAATAACCACTGTGATATAGCGACATCTTTGTCGATATCACTGGTTTAGTTAACTAACTTAACCACGAGATCAAGGGTAAACATTACAACCACTTTTTAAAAATTAAGCAGAAAAATTTTTTTCAAAAGTAATGGAATTAAAAGTAAAGAAAAGTAACTTTCAATTTCAATTTGAGATTTGACCAACTGAATAATTTTTTGAAAAAAGCTTTCACATTAAAAAAATTTTCATTTAATCAAAATTTAATACGAAAAATATGAAAAAAGGCTTATTAAGTTTTTATTGAACTAAAAATTATTTTTTTAGCTATTAAAAATAAATATTACGGTTCAAGGCAATAATTCCTCGTTTGCATTGAATTTTTATTGAATTTTTTGAATTTATGCTTATTTTAAATAGTCTTTTTATTCACAAAATATTAAATTATTTGTTTATTTCAATAAAACAAAATAAACAAATGCTGCTCTTTTTATTATTAATATTAACAAAAAATATTTATTTTTCTGTTTTTATACTTGCAGGAATAATGTTTTATTTAATATCAATAAAATTAGATAAAAGATAAGTCATCAAATAGGCAGCATGCTAGAAAAACCATCCCTAGTTCTTGATTGTAAATTATTTAGCTTAGTTGATTCTAAATTCTAATGAAACATTTATACGTATCTTGTTTTTATTATAAATTATTTTTAATCTGTTTATAATTTTTTTTAAAATAATTTTAATTAACTTAAAAACAAGACCTAGCTATCTTTATTAATTATACGCTTTTCTGGCTATTGATCTACTAAAAATATTAGATGAAATTTTAGCTAACTAGGTTAGAAAAATTTGTTTTTCCTTAGATCGGTATCCAATTTACGTGGAAGCCCTTATAATATTTTTGCTTTCCTAAAAGCTTTTCAAACTAATCCCGACAAAGTTCTGACCTACACAACTTGAATTTAAAATAGAGCACAACAAAAGAAACCAGATCGAAATTAATTGAATGTGATAAATTAGAGTTTAGAGAGTTTTTCTTGAATATTTTACATTATTTAATTTTATTCTTTTTCAATTTAAAAAGTAAAATAAAATCATTAAAACGATTAGCACAAGTTCTATCAAGTAATCTAAATTTAATTTCTTTTACTTTTTATTACATTTTCAATAATTTAATTATAAAAATACAAGCGTCTTAAATTTTTTTAAGTTCAGACTAGACTTGACATAATTTAGATAAATAGACAACATAAAAAAGTTATTACAATATTTTGCATCAATTTATAAAAACCAAGTATTTGTTCTCAAGAATGCAAATCGAAAGTTGATAAATATTGAAATTTTTAAAAAAGTTTTTAACAATACACAAATCAAAGTGTTCAAGTTAAAAACTGACCCGATAGGCCAAGTTTGCCATTTTTACTAACTAAATACTGTTTTATGCAATAATATTTTTCATTATGCGGGACTTATTTTCAATTGACCTTCTACGCTTTATTAATTTAAATTTTATACCAAGCTTTTAGTTAATTTTTTTATGCTAAAATTTTAAAGTAATCAGATTTACTATTATTTTGAAATTGATGTATAAATCAAGAATCAAGTGTTATCTGAAAGGGCACATACTTTTCTTGATATTTGTGAAGATTCTTCAGAAAAAAATCATAATTGAAACAAATTTCTTTTTTTTTCTTACTAATTTCAGAAATGGCACGAAAACTATCAACGAAGAATAAATTTAGAACATATCTAAATTAGATTTTTAATATTTTTATTATTAGGATGCTAGACTAAATAACTTTTTTTTTTTTCAATTATTTTGGTAAAAAAATACGTGAGTCTTTAATTTTAGAATAATTTTAATATTTAAAAAGGTAAGAAACAACAAGCAATTAAAAAATGAGCAAAAAATCATGAAAATAAAACAATATATTTACTTATCTCTATAAAATTAATTTTGACCCTTGTCTTTAATTTTTTGGTGCAATTCATTTTCTAATAATTTATCAATAATTTGGTTTATACTCTTTGGATTATAATATATTTAAAATGTTTGAATTTTTAAAAAATATATGAAAATCACTTTAGGCCAAGAATTTTAAAAAAAAATTTCCAACTTGCCCATTTAATCATTTCTAAATTTTTTTAAAAAATAAAATAAAATTTTTAACACAAAAAAATATTTAATAAGTTTTTATAAATCAGCTTAGTAGGCATAAGAAAATTAATTTTCCACAGCGTAGAAAAAAACTTATAAATTATAAATTATTAGACCCTAACTTAATTTTATGCATTTAGATAGTTTTTTTTTTTTTTGGTAAAATATGTTTCATTTTATTTACAGTCTTATATCATTTAAGGTTTATGCCAAATTTAATAAAGGCTAACTTTCATTTATTTGTCATAAATGTCCGTAAATGTTGCAACTCCATAAAATTTTTGAATTTACCAAGTAAATTTGATTTATTTCACGTGAATGAAATTTTGTTAAAATCTTAGATTGTAATAACTAACTTTCTCTTAAGCATTGAAAATTCAATTTTTATTTAGATTCGACCTTTAGTACTGTTTTTGATCAAAAAAGCTTCTTATTTTTTAAATAGTTAAATATTTTATTTTTTATCAATATTATTATTACTCTGCCATACCCTAGATATTTTTAAAAAATTACTCTATCGACATGCAAAAAATATGTTTTTTTTTAGCAATTCTGAGGTCTAAAGAAATAAATTTTAATATTAAATTTCTGATTTATCAGTATTATTTTTATGCAAAAAAAAAAATCTAACAACTAAAGTCTAATTTTCTTTGTAACTTTTTTGTTAAATAAGATTCAGATTTATTTTTCATCTCTATTCAAAGAGAAACGAAAAAATTCAAATTACTGAATGCTCAGTTGCAAAGTTACAGAAAAATCCGATTTTTTAACAAATAAAGTGGTTAAAAATAAATTTTTATTTTTATTGTATTCATTTTGAAATTAGAATTTAAAAAAAAGTTTTGGACTGAATCATCAAAATCCAAGATGAGTATTTTCTGGCAATTTTGCTTTTAAAGTAAATTTGAAGAACACTTCAACAATTTCATATTGTTAGAATGTTAAAATTTAATTTCTTATTGCTCTTTAAAAAATTGAAAAGTTTAAGAGAAATTAATTAAATTTTTAAGAAACTCTTTTTCATCTAACAGAAAATAATCAATTTAATTTGAGACATTAATGTCATTTATTTGATTTTAATGATAAGTTTGTTGAAATTTTGGTTAATTTACGGGCTCAATTTTAAAACTTTGAAACCTCATAAATCTAAAAAAAATTTTTTTTATTTCCTGTAAAATAGAAATTTTATTTTTCAAAATGAAAAAAAAATATTAGATAAAACTCATAATAAAATTCGAAAAAAAATTCTTTGTCTTTGACAATTAAAAAATTTTAATTTATATTTAAAAAAAAGTAAAGAAATTAAAGTTTTTTTAATTAAAATTTTCTTTAGGTTAATTACGACCATTTTAAAAATGAAGCGTACAGCATGCCATTTAGCTTGAACGATAGCGCTGAAAATCGCAAGCCAATCTGTGTGAATATAAAAACAGGCCAAACTGATGCAAAAATAGCGAATATCAAGCATTTTAACTCGATGAATCAGATGAATTCGGGTACAATTAGACAACCGGTCTATCAAAATCCCGACTCGATTCAAACCTATTACTCACTTAGCAATTTAAGCCAAATGCCGATTAAACAATTAAATTCAAACGATTTGTATGCTATACTCAAGCCGGTTATTAAACCGTGGGTTTTTAACCCAAAGCTAAGTATTAATGGCGATCTTTCATTCAATCTTTACTACATAGGCAGCATTTTTATACCATATGATACAATGAGCAATGCTGTTAAATTAAACTCTATCCGTAATGCCATTGAAAGTTTCCTAGTAAAAACAGCTGAAAGTGAACAAAGTTTGATCAGTTTTAATATTATGTTAGATCGTCTAAAATTGATAAATTTATGTGATTCAAAAGCGACTTTGAAAAATGACAACTGTGTATTTTATCATAAAACGGAAGTTGCATTTTGTGGAAAGATAAAAGATAGTGCGCAAATTTTTGGATTGGTTGTTTTGGCACAAAATAGCTCAAAACACGATATTCTCATGAACAATTCAACGTCATGCCTTATATTTCGTCATTTATCAGGTATGTTTGCTAAATTCATGACAACATGAAATTTGAATTTTTATGCGTATATTTGTTCCTTTTTTTTTCTTTTTTTGTTTGTCGCATTCAAAATTTGTTTTATTGTTATTTATTTTAAGTTAATTTTTTTTTCTAAATTAAGCCAAAGTGGTTAAATTTTTCTAATTTTTGAATGAGTTATCTCTTTTTCAAATAAATAGGCTTACGTGAGATTAAATAAATTGGCTTTATTTTCTACACTAAATTAATTGATGGTTTAATCAAAGATTAAATTTAAATAAATCAATAGATAGTTTAGCTATTTTATTTTATATTCAACATTTATTTAAATTTTTTTTTAATTTTGACTAAAAATTAAAAATCAAAAAATACAATTTGTTTGTTTATTGCTGATGTTTTTGTACATCATCAAAATTGAAGAACTATTAAATTTATTCAATATTAGGAGATTTAACAAATTTTTCCTATTTATTAGGAAATGACAAAAAGTAAATAGAAAACTTGAATTTAAAAATTTTCAAAAATTAGTGTTAATTAGAGAAGCTTTTTTTTTCTTCTTCAATGTGTCCAAAGCATACTTTAGTCTTTCATGCGAACATAGTGGACAAATTCATTTATCTAAGAACATAAATTTTTTTTATTAAAATTAAAACGTTTTAGTCTTTAATATATTTTTGATAATTATGGGTTAGATGATCAACTCGATGCAGTCACCTCTGTGTCAGATCGAAGCCTTCGCTCAAAAAGGTACTTAGAAAGGAGATGAGCTCCCCCCTATGCTCCACAAGGAGCGAACAAGGTTAAAAAAAAAGTCTTAAATATATTTTAAATTTAAAAAAAAAATACAATAAAATAAAATAAAATACGAAAAAAGAGAAGGAAAGAGCTATTTGTTTTTATTTTAAGTTTGGTTTCTTTTGTATTTTACATATGTGGGAAAATTTATTTTAGAATTAAATTTTTTTACAAAAACACAAATTTTTCAAAGTTAACATTCAATGTTAAATTTAGTATTTTATAACTTGACATTTCTGCATGCAGAATTATGCACAACACTCAAATATGGTTAAACATAGTTTTCTACAGATGATCATGTCTCTGCATTAAATTTTGTTATTTCAAAAACTCTAAAAAAATTTTAAAAAAATAAATTTTGAGCATGAACATAAAAAATTTGATCAGAAACTTCAATTTGCCGATATAATCTATGTCAACTTTGGAAAATATTTTAATAAAAAAAAAAGCTGCTCGATGACAAGGGGCATTGTAGGATAAGAAAGATTCATAATTGCAATAGTTCTCTCTTGCGTATTCATTTTTAGAATAAAATCTTTTCCTAAAAATCAATCTATCTGTAAGAATTAAGCCCTCCGTCAAATAAAGAAAAAAATCATAGAAAATAATAGCTCATACAGCACTAAATTCAAATAGAACCACTTTGCTTTGTTTGTTTTTTATTACAGTCCTCATTTTAATTTTTGACAGCATCCTTCTTACCTGAATTAGATCTTTTCCGATTGTCAACTTCTATGTTCATTTCGTTACTTGTCTCTTTTTAGCCTTGTTTCACGGAATAAAAATTTAAGTAAAAATTTATTTTATATATTTGATTAAAATAGAAGATATTTTAATATTTAAATTTTATTATTTAAATAGAGAATTATAGGAAACATACATATTTATAAATATTTGATGGCTCAAAAAAAACAAGAAATAGTTAGGTAACAATTACAAAATAGAGTCGGATATTCAATATAATTTATCTATTACTTTCTAAATATTTTACAGATTAAATCCGATGGGATGATGGGATTTTATTTATTAAATTTAATTTATAAAAAAAAGATTGTGTAGTTAGATAATTTTAAAAGAAAATTAACTATTTCGAAAAAAGTTTTTTTTAGAGATTAAATTGGCAATTAAATATTTTTAAAAATTTTTATAAAAAACAATCACCTTCTTGATTTCATTGTCATTTTTATGACTTTTGAATCCACCTAATCACACTCTCTTGAAATTCAATATTTCTTTATATCAAAAGGCTCATTTTATAATGAATTTTAGAAATGTCAATTAAAACATATTCTTGAAGGAGTGCGTCTGTCGCACAGAAGAAAGAAGAATACTTTGAACCGATTTTTAAGTTTTTTAAAGTTATTTTATTTGGCTTTTTTAGTTGACCTTTGATGCCAAATAATACCTAAAATATTAAGAAAAAGGTTATTAAAATTTCATTTAAAATAAATAAAATAAAATAATTATATTTTCATAATGTTATAAATTTAAATATTTAGCACTTATTTCTTTTTTTTTTCGCAAAATAAAGCTGGTTATAATCGATTTTAGAAATAAATTAAATGTTCTAATTAACTAGCAATCATTGATACTTAATTAGCTAAATAAAATTTTAAAATTATTGACATTTATCATTCAAAAATAATAGTCTGTAAAAAGTTAATTAAAATTTTTTTTATAGCTTTATTAATGATTTTTACTGGTACCTATGCATTCTTCGATATCTCAGAAATGCAAATCTCTCCATTTTTGACTTAAATATTTTAGAAAAATAAAATTATGGCCAAAACAAATTTCAATTTTAAATTTTGGCTGTTTAGCTGTCTTAAATATGTCTCACTTAAGACTCTAAGTCGAATTTATCCATAAAGATGTTTGTTAATTTTTAAAGAACTAAAATCTCCAAAATGTATTAAGAGTTTAAATTTTTAAATTTTGCTCAAAAACCACTAGGTTAAGTTTTACTTTTTAGTCATTAGTTTTTAGTTCTGAATTAAGATATTAAAATTAAGTAAAATAAAGATAAAATTAAATACATGCCTAACACTTCAGACATCGCATCAAAAAAACTATAAGATCTTTTTTCTAAATTTTATCAGTAAATTTTGCTTCGATATTTTTTAATGCATTAATTAAAACAAATATCAATTAGAAAAATTGTTTATCCTTTAAATGATGATTTAAGCAAATATTTTCATTACAAAATACAAGTTTAATTAAATCGCTTGATCAAAAAACAATTTCTGAAAATGTTCTGTATAAAATGAAACTTTTTTGCTCAACATAATAATTAAAATAAACTCACAACATATTTAAAGATATTAAATAAGAAACAGTGTTAAGCTTAAAAAAACTCTGGGAGAGGTAAAAACTGTTCTTTTACCCAGATTCAAATTGTCCTTAAACTTATCTTTACATTAACTAATAGCTTTTTCATAAGAAGAAAAAAGTTAAGCTTGTAAATTGTTAATTTTAAGGTTTGATAAAAATTTTTTGCCATTTTCTATGCTTTTTTCTAATTTTTATGGGAATTTTAAATTTAATCTAATAAAATAAAACGTTTTCTATTTATACAGATGAATAAAATCACCCCAAAATTGTTTAGAAATTTTTATAGTTCTTTCATAAAGAAAAATGACCTTTCTTCCTCCCAGACTTCGTGTGTAAATTTTTTTTTTTAAATAAGAGAAAAGTAATATTTATCCACAAATTCAAAAAAAAAAAAAAAAAAAAGAAATTTCACTAATCCAATTAAAAAATAACTTTATTTTTGTTTTAAAAAAATTACAAAAAAAATCCTAAAATTCTTTTGAAAAACAAACCCAATCGGACAAACCCTTTTTTCAGCATTTTTGCGTTACACATTTTAATTTTAAAACAACTTATTTGATATTTTTCTCCATATTTTCTCTTTTTCTCAGTGAAGTTTACTGAGGTCCTTTAACTAGCCCATGATTCAGGTAAAAGATTTTTGAAAAACAAAAAATTTTCAAATAAAAAAAAGACTAATTTAAATGTATTCATATTTAGGGATTGAAAATTTAGATCAGAAAAGTTTAAAAATTATAAATTTTCATTATTAGTTACAATGGTATTATTTAAAATTATAAGAATTTTGTTCTAATTCAAGTATATTTTTCAAATTAATGATTTTCTCAATTTATTTGAATATAATCTGAAGCCGTATCAAATTCAAAACATTGAATTGAATAAAACCTTATAAATTCTTAATTATTTTAATTAAAAAAACCAATTACTAGCTTCTAATTGTTCCATAAAATTATTAATAAATTATCATTGTCTGAATGATTTTTCTTTTTGAAATTAAAAATTAATGAACTAAACAATTTACGCAACATTTTAAACTTGAAAATTTTCAATTTAAAAGAGTTTAAATTTTCAGCTTTTAATTTAAATTGGTCTCAATTGAATAAGTATTTATGTCTCATTTTTAAATAATTGTAAAAATCATCAAATTGAATCTTGTTAGTATTTTTTCTAAGTCTATATCTAAAAGTACTATTGCAGTATTTAACCTACTATACTAAAAAAAATGAGTTAAAGTCTTTATAAGTAAAAAAGCCCTCCATACTAAGGTTTTTTACTTTCAAAAACTATAAAATATTTTTTCTTTTTAATATCTAGAAAATAAATTTTTTAAACAAAGGTATCAGCATAGATCTAATATTGAACGAGATATCCCGCTTGTACAGAAATCAAGACTATGTGTTTACGTCCTCAAGTAATTTGACTGCTCATGGAAGTCAAATGCCGCTAATGACCAACAAAAACGAAAATTTATCTCCTGGTCTGCATTTTTCTAATCACAACTATGAAATTGTCAGTGAAGAACAGCCAATTATAGATGTCCAAAAGTCACCTTACATGATTCTCAACAAGCACACAAACGACATTTACTTCAACAAGGAAAATTTTCTAAAAGAAGAAATGACTCATATACCCAAGGATGTCTCTTCTTTGTCCAACATCGAGGACAATAATTTGGACTCGATGAATTCAAGCAATGGAAGCAAATCAATCAAAGTCAAAAAAACTAAAACTCAGCCAAAAGAAGTTAGCAATCAACCTCAAGGAATTAAAACTATTAAGGAAAATTTTGCTAATTTATTTTTGTCTAAAAAAGCTCACTCCAATGAGTCTGAGGTTTTAAAGAGTATTGAAATAGAAACGAATAGATTTAAAAAAAGCGATGATGGCACAGCTAACTTTAAAATAAAAACAAGGACTTCTCAGGCTTTTCAGTTTTTAAAATCTAAACCACCAATGTCGGTTGCTCAAAAATTAAAGCCAAACTCAAATTTCGAAGATGATAATCTAGACTTTTTTGATGCTAATCATGTTTTGAACTCGTTCGAGCCAAATCAGGCTCATCATCAAGAAAATGGATTACAAAACAGAATGAGTTTTCCGGTAAACGATAAAGTTAATAAAACAACGTCCACTGCCAAACGACTTTTATTCAATTTTATATCAGGTAATTCCAACACTTCCAAGGAACACTCCAATCGATCAACTCAATTCCAAGCAAGACGTTTGTCTGATTATCATCGACCAACAAAAGTAAAAAACTTAATAATTTTTAAATTCTATAAGGAAAAATATTTATTTTATAAAAATTATGAAGTTGAGTATAAAAAAGCTCTCAATCAAGTTTTAGACACTTTTTTTAAAAAAAATTTCAAATTTTATCTTTATTATTTGTGATTTATCTGCCCTAAATTTTACTTCAAAAAAATTTAAAAGTCTCTTTCAAATAAAATTTTTTAGCATGAAAATTAGAATTTGATTTTAAACTTCAGAACTTTTAAACTTTATTAGAATTTAATTTAATAGATCTGTACCCATTCAAAATTCTGAAAATGCTCTCAAAAATTCTAAAGCATTTTTTTAAGTCCTAATAAAAAAAAGTTTTAACACTCAAACACCGGAGAAGTTTTTTCGGCGCTTTATACTATATCTCTTATTTGTATTTAGTTAAATAAATGTAATTATTTTTTTTATTTTTTTTGCAATCTGATAACTAAAATCAAAAAATATTAATTTATTTTTATAGTAAAATATGCTTATTTTCATGAAATAAAAATTAGAAAGAAAAGTTAACCCAAGGGGTCCAAATAACCCCTCCGGGTTTTGAGTGTTAAGAAATATTCTTTATTTTTAAAATAATTTGTTGTTTTTAATAGATTATTTTATTAATTCTTAGGGATAGTTTTAAAAACGACTTTTGGTTGCTTTTATAGCTTGAATTTGTGTAATTTTGAAAGAAATTTAATTTATATTTTAAAAATAAAATTCAAATTAAATATTCAATTATTTTTGTTTAAAAATTTTGATTATTGATTTTTTTGATTTTTCCATATTCTAAATTAAATTGTTTAAGTCATTAAATGTAAACGAGACAGATAACTCGTCAAAAGAAAGGCTCAATCAAACCAAGATTAGTCTAACAAATTCCTTAATTGATGTAAATGAAGAGATTATAAAAGAAAAAAGCAATGAAGTGGGTCGAGTTGCCAAATGGGCTACTGGATTCGAAAAATTACTCGAAGATCAAATGGGGCTGGAAATTTTTACAGTAAAAAAAACAAATTTTAAAAATTTAAAAATATTCTATTTTGAAAAATTTTATAGGATTTTTTAAAAAAAGAATATAGTGAGGAAAACATTGATTTTTGGGTCAGGTGTGAAAAATTCAAGAAAATAACCGATCCTGATAAAATGAAAAAAGAAGCGCTTCAAATTTGGCAAACATATTTGGACACGGCTAGTCTTTGCCAAATAAATGTCGATAACAAAACTCGAACATGTTGCAAAGAAGAAATGCAGAGTCCAAACTGTTTAATGTTTGAAATGGCTCAGGGACAAATATTTTCGCTAATGAAATATGACAGCTATTCTCGTTTTCTTAAGTCTCAAATGTACAAAGATTGTATAGTTAATGAAATGGAAGGTAAACCAATTGTAACAAATAAAGACGAATGTAAAAATACAAATCAGAAAACAAATATTTTTTTGCAAAATCCTGCCAATCAATCCCCAAATTCTAATTCAAGTTCAAACACAAATTTAAGCAATGAGGCAACACGCAAAGATAAAAAGAAAAATATTCTTCCATGGAACAAAGGTATAAAATCGATTTAATTTTTTTTTCGAATTAAAATTTTGCAATGGCTTCATTTTTTATTACAATTTAAGAATAAAAACTAGAAGCCATTGCAATTAAGTATTTTGTCCGCTAATTTAAATGCTTTAAAATGCTTTTTGTTCATTTGACGAATTTAAATAAAATGACAATAGAAAAAAAATTATTTTTACATTTCTTTTTTAGGACTTTTGAAATTAATTTCTAAATAAAAAAGGCAAAGTAAAATTTTTGATTAATTTTCAATTTTTTTAAATTGAAATTTGAAAGTTTCAAAAATTAAAAAACTGGGTAAATTGCGCATTTAAAATTTTTGATCAAAAAAATAAAATTGAAATTGATTAAAAATGTTACTTTGCCATAAAAAAGTCATATTTAGATTATATTTTTTCATTTTCGGTTTTTGTTTGCAACGAATTTTTTTTCAAATTAAAAAAAAAGTTCGCACACTTTTGTTTATTTTAACATTAGGTAAAATAAAAGTTATTTTTAATTTGTTTCAGTTGTAAGATGTGTTTTTTATTATTTCTGAAAAAATTGTTAATTAAAAGCAAGCTTGGTTAGACCATTGTTTAAAAAAGGATTTTTGAGTATGATTTTTTAAATTTATTTTTAAATTTAGTTTTAAATTTTTTTAGTTACCTTATTTAAGTCATTTTATACAAAATAAAGTCAATTAAAGGAACTTTACTTTACGTTTTTAAACTTTTTTAAATGAAAAATGTTAGAGTCATTATTTAAAAAGAAGTAAAAGAGTAAAATTTTAGTTTAAAATCAAATTTTAATTGTCTTACTTAACACTCAAAACCTGAAGGGGCTTTATCGGCGCTTTATTTTATATATTTTGTTTGTTTTTAGTTAAATAAATTTAATCATTTTTGAAATTTTTTTTTTCAATCAAAAATTTAAAATCACAAATATTAAAATTAATTAATTTTTATTGCAAAATACGCTCAATTTCAAGGAATAAAAAGTGAAATGGTCCTAAAAATAATTCTAAAAATTAAACAAAGTATAATTTATTAAGATTTTTATTAGATTAATGAAGCTTTATTATATTTTATTTAAATACTTATTAACTCATAATTTTTAATAGCATTTTTAAAGTGTTTAAAGTGGCTTTTTTGTCCATAAATTAAACCTTTTTGAATTTAGAGAGAATGTTCTAATCGTCAAAGTTAAACAAAAGGCATTTTGAGCCAATTTTTTAAATTGAATTTTGTTGGTTTTTTTGTTACTTTTTACTTTTTTTTTTAAAACGTTTATACTACGAAAAATTTTATCCATTTTTTTTAAATTTCGGGATATTGACTGTTTACTTTTTTTTTACTAATTAAAAATGTATAAATGATTAAATTAGTAGAAACCCGATAATTAAAAATTTTAAATTTGTAAATAAAAGAGCGTTTTTTTGTGAGATTGAATTTTATTCTAAAAATAAATTAGTTAAAGAAAAAAAACCAAATATCAATCCTAGAACTCCAACGCCAATTTCAAGTTTGTCTGCCACTTTGAGTAAGCAATTTCTTCAAAAAACACCACTACTTCATTCACTTGATTCTTGTAATAAAAATTATATTTTTATTTTAAGTATTTTATTTATGTTTTTATTTAAAGGTTCCTCGCAGCCAAATCTCAATCAAGTTTCTTCACCTCCTAGTGTTCAGCTAAATAACAGAATTGAGAGTAAATTCTGCCGAGTTTTATGTAACAAAGACGGCTCATCAACAATGATTCAACCTCTTCAAGGCCAAACGGTTCATCAAGCATTGAGCAAAATATTTATTAAAAAAAATTTACCGTGGTACAAGTCAGACTTATACTTCGTGGGAAATTATACGGTATAATTTTTCATGATTTTTTGATTTAATTTATTTTTTATCTAAAGTCTGTTGATCAAAACATTAGTGCACAATGTCTTGTTTCTAAAGAAATTTGTATGGTCGAAAGATCTCTGTTTGTGTTAAGTCTAATTCCAGTCGCAATCAATCTTTGCATCAAGGCCAATATGAAAAAATCAATTAGCCTTGTTTTAAAGCCTATTTTGGACTTGTATCAAATTGATGTCTCGAATTGTTCCATTTATTTGGTAATTCTAGTCAATTTAAAATATTTTGAAATAGAGATTAAAACAAATAAAGTTAAATTATTTTATAATCAAGATAAGCTTGTATTTTTGATTTTCACCCTAAACTGGTTTCATTAATACTTTATTAATATGTATTTTTTTCTTTAAAATAATTCTGAAAAAATTAGCATCTTTTGTTAGCACTAGCTATACATTGATCTTCAAATTTCAAGTTGCTTCTAATTAGGAATCCTAATTAGACTTTTTGTTGGGCTTTTAAACAACTCTGATCATAAATAAGTATAATATTTCTTAATCTTTTAACAAAGTCTTTTTTATTATATTGAATTAATTAATATTTGATTTTTTTTATTTATCTTCCATTCATGAGTTATTATTATTATTCTATTTAATATTATATAATATTATATAAGTTATTCTAATTTTTTCAATTAAAAACTGCATCATGATTTTAAACTCTTAAATTGGTTATTTTGGTAAAATACTTTGTCTCTTTAATAAAAATAAGGAGTTAAAACTACAAAAATTAATCTAATTATTAAATTGGAATTTATTAACTTTTGCAATGTTTGAATTTTTCAGTGAAATAATTTCAATAGCTATTTAAAATGGAAAAAATGAATTTTTCTTGCATGCTTTTTCGGCTACTAAACAATTTTTTATAATAATTCAAATCCAAATAATTTTGTTATTATTTCAAATTATT
Source organism: Brachionus sp. 'Tiscar' (assembly GCA_006352455.1). Classification (NCBI taxonomy): domain Eukaryota; kingdom Metazoa; phylum Rotifera; class Eurotatoria; order Ploima; family Brachionidae; genus Brachionus; species Brachionus sp. 'Tiscar'. The sequence continues at coordinate 18,778 of VANL01000665.1, forward strand.
TCAAACTTTTTAAAATTAAAATAAATTTTAAGTAAAATATTTTGTTTAAAAAAAATGCTAATAATTGTTAGTTGCAGAATTCGAGTCTTCAAATCCTGAATTTAAATGAATTTTGTTCTTCAATTGATGGTCAACATGTTTCGGTTGTTCATAAACAACATCGTAATTCTAAAAAATATTCGCTATTTCTTAATTTATTTGTTTATGTTAGTTTTATCACAGAATGAAATTGATAGATTAACAAATCTTACAATAAACGATTTACTGCCATCAAATTCGGATCCAAATCTTCAATTTGATCACATGGGAATTCTCAAACAGGTCTTTAACTGGTTTTGAATTTCAAACAGATAATTAACATTTGCTTTTATTAAGGTTAAAAAAGATATACATAAGTCTGTTCCAATTGCACTTATTCAGCCAAAAACTAGTCGCAGCCCGGTGGTTCGGAGACATGCACCTAAACAAGAAGACCAAAGTAAATAAAAAATTTTATTCGGAAAAATTTATGACTATTTTCAGATTAATTAATAAATTTGGGTAATTAATTAAACCCATAATTTCCTTTAAATGTTCATTTAGCAAGATTTTTTAAAAATTTCTAATTTAAGACGAAAAAAACTTTATTGATCTACTGAAAAGAGTACAAAACTACAGTTTGGAAGACCAACGTGGTCGGATTGACAGCAGGCATCTTCAAATACCAGAATTTTTGCTTACAACCAGCAATCTTATCAAAAGTCAAAGCATGACTCAAAATTTGGGTAAATTGAGCTTCGAACTCAACACACTTAACAACTTCAGTGATTCAGTAAATGAGTGCGAATATCAAACAAACAGCAGTTTTGACTATAATCTAATTTATCAGCATAATAATCTTTTAGGAATGCAAGGAATTAATAAATCATCTGTTTCTTTACCTGTCGAGTCAAATTACACGGCATTACCTTTAAAATATCAGACGAGTAGAAATACAATAACAACTACCACTAATAGGTCTCGTTCACCAGTTATGATTGTTTACGATAATGAAGATTACCAGGATATTGATAACATGAATGAAAACATACACGATCTGAGTGACAAACTGAATGATACACCAATGAATTATGAGTCGATTAGTGAGACTAATTCGCCTGTTAAAATTAATAACAATCAATCAAACACTTCATTTGCTCAAGACAATTCAAGAATAAGCTATGTGTAAAAATTGATGTATTAAAAATTTATAAAACATAATCATTTTTAAATTGCACGCAATTTTTTAAGAATTTTTTTTCGTCGCTTTCATTCAATAAAATTATTTGAAGTCCTTTTGATTAATCTGTTCAGTATCTTTATTTTTTCTAACTAATGTTTTAAAATATTTGACTATTTGAATATGTTATGCATAAATAAACAAAAAAAAATATTTTATTGTATTATTGTTTGTAAAAATTGACAAATATTTTTAAATAAAATTTTTCTATAAATATTTAAATTAATTAAAGCAAAATTAAATCTCTTTTAGAAAATTTTTTTTCTATTGTTTTTTTTTCATGGGTTGAAAATTCAATCATGTAACTAAGTCTCCATTCCGACAGGATAAATAAATTTTTTTGAATAAAAAGATCAATTAAAAATAAAAATTGCATTAAAATTCGAGCTAAAGGTCCTTCAAAATATTTTTAAATTTGATAAAAATTCGAAAATTTATTTTAAAAAAACTTGTAAAACTAGAATAATAAGTCGAAGGCATATTGAAATTTAGTGATCATGTCCAAAGATTTTTATAAAAATATTTTAAATTTTTTTAAGCTTTCTCCAAATCAAGTATACAATTTGAGAAAACACACAAAATGCATGGTCAGAGAAGATGTCAAAAATTGTACGCATTGTTATCATCATCTGACAAATCGTGTGGTTAAGGTTTGGAATAGACTGTCTGAAGAAATATTTAGTTCTAAAACAAAGAATATTTTTAAAACTTAACTGGATATATGTTTTAAAAAAATATATATTTACTGCTATAGCTTGTAAAAGCTTAACGCTTTTTGGGTCGCAGTATTTTTTACTACTACTACTACAAAAAATTTTTTTAATTAAAAAATTGTTAATTAATGGCCAAATATTAAGCATAATTATATAGGTTTGCAGACAACAGAAATTAAGATTATTATTAAAATAAATAGTATATAGTATATGAATATAAAAATTTTTTTATTCAAAAAATAATTAAAAAAATATTTTTAATGATGAAGTTTGCAACATTCGAGCTTTCCATATACAATAATATCAATTTGGTTTTTACAGAATTTAAAAAAAAATTCAAATTTTAATGTTTTGCTTTTTTAGAATAATTATTTATTTAAATAAATTTTAATTATTTAATTTTTAATTACTATTTCATGAAATTAAATAAATGAAGTTTTGAAAGGTCTTTCATGACATGGACACTAGCCTGTTGATTAACCTAGAAATAAAAAAAACTATTTTTAATGATAATTTTGAATCATTTTAATTAGTGAATGGTTCTTAAAAATAAACTTTTTTAAAAAATATGTTGAATTAAAAGAGTTATTCAATTGAAGTATTTATTTTACAATTGAAATATTAAATCATTATTAAAGACTCCAAGTCAGTTTTTAGTGCAGCATTTGAATTTATTTTAATTACTCAAGTTATTCTTATTTGTAATGTTGAGATTTTTTCTCAACTAATCTTGTATGAATTTTGTAAAAAATAAATAATAAAATATTTTTAAAACAAAAAATTAGTTTTTAATTTAATTTATTAAAATGTTTTTAAATTTTTGATATAAAAATGATCTATAATCTTGAAAATAAATTGCATTCTATATCACACAAATTGAAAAATACCAAGTCACAATTATTGTAAGTTGTACATCTAGAAAAGCAGTGAAAATTTCTCTTTATTCTAATTTGCTTTAAAAAAACAAAATATTCTTCCACAATTAAATCAAAATTTGTTTGTTTAAATAGACAACTATTGTTTGACTTACAAAATTTTTCATATAATAATCCTGTTGAATTTAGTCTAAATTTACTCAAATCAATTGCTGCTTCCAAATATTGATCAGTTGTGACTACTGGTGATTGATAATTACTTTCTCCTTTTTGACTAAAAACTTCGGTTGGAAAAAAAACATTGATTAGCAGGATATAAAACACTACCATTTTAAAATGAGATTTTATGAATCTATTGAAAAATAATTAAAATTGATAATTTTTCGGAAAATATTTTTTTTGTGTTTAGGGCAACTTAATGTTGATAATCAATTCAAAGATTTAATTTAATCGAAAAATATTAGCAAAAATCTAGATAGCATGGGTAACAATTTAAAATTAAACAGTGAAAGTTTAAAATAAAAATTTTTGAAAAAAATTTTGACTACAGTTTGACATTTTTGGAAAAGTTTTGGAAAAAAAAAATTTGTTTCTAATGTTTTAAGCTATTTTAATCAATAAATTTAAAATTTAATTTAAGAAAGTCCTAAGATTTTAGAAGAATGAATTTAAACATGTTTTTATTTTTGATTAACAAACAAAAAGCTTTATTAAATAAATTTACAGTTAACAAAAAATTTTAATCTAGTTTTTTTTAATAAATTATTTATTAGAAAAAAGTAATATGGAATTATTTCAAATTTGATTCTTTTTTTCTAGAATAAAAAGAACCCAATATTTTCTATCATTTTTCAATTTTTAAAAAAAAATGTATCATATAAATTTTATTTGCCAATTGATTTTATTTTTGTGTTCGAGTATCGAATGTTGAAATAACATGAAAAATATTCATGTTTTAAAAATTTAATTTTTTTTTCCTAAAATTAGAGGTTTATTTTAATTTTTTTTTGTTTAAGTTGCTGGATTTTTTTGATTTATTTTATTTTAGTTTAAAAAAATTTTTAAAAATTGGTAGAAATTTTTTTTTGAAATTCAAAATGCAAAAATTTCATTAAAAAATTAAATTTTATCAAACATGGTATTGAGCCTCTCTATTAATTTTGATCGAAATTATTATACTGTTGACAGTCGTTTTTCAATAAACGACTAATCATAAAATCGAATAGTTTTTTGAATAACTTAAAAAACCGATTGATTGAAAATTTTTTGTCTTACAAAATTTTTATTTTTATTTTACTTATAAGTCATTTTTTGTCTAAGACTTTTTAAAATAGGTTTTGAAGTCAAATATTTGCTAAATTTTACTTTTGGCTTTAAAAAAGTCTTATCAACAGGAAAAATATTTAATCAAATTTAATTATTTATTTTTAATAAAAATTTATTTAATAATTTCGTTTTTTTCTATGTTATTTTCGTCAGTTTGTTTATTAATTCGGTATCTAAGCTGATGGCCTTTGCAATCAATCATTTCCGTAAAAACTTTATTTTTACAGCATTTGCGACACATCGCAAATTCACACTTTTCTCCTTTAGGATTTTTACAAAGACCACAACTGGCATATCTATCTCTTTTATTTTCTTGTTTTCTTGCCTCTTGTTCTTCGAAATATTTCGCTTTTCTCTCAATTTTTTCCAATTTGCGTTTTTTGCGCTCAATTATTTTTGCACATTTTAGCACTGATTCTTTTTCATTTTTGTCCAAAGTTTCATTTAGACTGGAAGTTAGTTCATCAATGTGACGTTTAAGAGCATTGGGTGACGATGCATCCTCGCTTATTCTTTCCTCTACTATTTTTTTCAACTCTTCTCTTTCTTTGCTGGTATCAACACTTTGTATCGGTCGAATGTATGACTGACACAGCCAATAGCTCAAATTCATATCTGTCTTTTCTTGCTGGTTGATCTCTTTTTCTTTCTAAAAACATTAATTTATAATATTTTCAATTTAATAATTTATTTTTTAAATTAAATAAAGTGGTTCTCTTCTTAAAAATATTAAAGCTATTTTTGACCACCTCTTTTTGTCTTGTTTATGAATTTGCAAATTAATTTACCAAAAAATTTTGAAAAAATGAAAATTCGAAGATAAAAATAATAATTTACAATTCAAATGAAAGTGATGATTCGAATGATGAGTATTTGAAAGTTTAATCAATTCATTTAAGATGTCTGTTGGGGAGCCTTAATCCTTGAAGACTTAACACTTGAAGCACCAAACGAGTAAATTTTAAATCCTCATATCTTTTGGACATATTTTATATTTTTCTTTAAAAAAAATTAACAATCAGTTAAATAACTTTTAGTTGAAAAGTAAAATTTTTGCTCAATTTTTAATTTGCTTTTTTTTCTCAAAAAATATAAATGCGCAATTTTATTGAATTGCACTTTAGACACTTTTTTAACTTTAAAAACTTTCAGATTTCAATTTTAAAAAAATTTCAAATATGCAATTCAATAAAATTACGCATTTATATTTTTTTGAGCAAAAATTTTACTTTGCCTTTTATTTTTAAAATATTTAAAATTTTCTTAAAAATTTACATATACTAAATAAACTTTAATGTGTTTCATTTTTAGTTTGACAGGTCAAACTATCAGTTTTTTTCAGATTTAACTCTTAACATTTTTTTTAAAAAGCAAGTAATAAGCAAATAGGAATTTTATAAGCGAATATTCTATTTTTTTAATTAAAAGTTAATATCTTTAAATTATTATCTATTTTTTTTAATTAAAACCGATTCAGTTGATGAAATAAAATTATGAGAAGTTTTCAAAACTCATTTAAACAAACTAAAAAAATGATTCTGTAAAAAAAAATTGATTCTGTAAAAAAAAATTTTTTTGTCAAAATGCCTTTTATTTTGCAATTTCCCTAAAATTTTGACCTTAAAATTTTCAATATTCTTATAAATAGACTACTAGTTTAAAGTAAAAAATTGAATCATGAGATATTGTAGACGTTTTGCATTTCCAGAACCTCATATGATATTTTATTTTCAACATTTCAATAAAATATTATCAATTAGTATTTCTAATAATAAAAAATCTTGTAATAAAATTTTTACTAGAATGACATCTTTGATTTCTAGGATACATTTTTTTATTTCTTCAATATCACGCAGTTTGCCCATTATTTCTCGATACTCTTTGTGTCTTTCGAAACTGAAATTTTTAAAAATTTCAGCTTAAAATAAATTTTAATTAAATAATCTTACACTTTTTGAAAAATTTTAAACAAGTGGCCTCGAATGCATGCATAGGAACAAGGGTATTTCTCGACATAAAGCATGTATTCGTAGGCAATATCATAAGTGCATGGATTGAGACCAGAAAAAAGGGCAGGATTGAATAGATTCGGTTCGGCAATCATAACTCCATCGCATCCAGTCTCTTTCATACACTCGATTACATCATTAAAACTGAGAATATTGCCATTAGCAAATACTGGTATCTTTAGTGCATCTCTTATAGATAAAATATTATGGCATTAATAATTTTTTATTTTAAAAAAGCATTTACTTTACTGCTTTAATATGTTTCCAACTGGCTAGACCAGTATTCGGTCCTTTTTGTTCTCGAGTTCTTCCATGCACTGTTAAAATCTTAAATTAAGTTTTATTTTAATATAAATTTTTTTAATTTAATCAAAAAAATAAATAAATACAGATATTCCAGTACTAGCAACCATTTTGGCATACTCAACTGTTTTACCTATATCATCAAATACCCTAATTTTAGCAGTTACTGGTATTTTTAAATTTTCAACAGCATGAGATACTTTAAAAGAAAATTTTTATTTGAACAAAAATTGTATATTAATTTTTTTTAAATTACAAATTTTGTGTATTAATTCCCACTCGTCTTGTAGGAAAGAACCATAGTGGCCTCTTCGAGCAATGTTCTGAGGACATCCAAGATTTAAATCAATCGCGTCGCATTGATCTTGAATCATTTGGGCAGCTTTGGTAAAAAGTTCAGGATCATCGGAACAAAATTGAGCAATCAGAGGACGATCTTCAGCACATGTTACGAAATTTTCGGTTCGATATGTTGAATCGCGAACAAACACACCTGCATTCATCATAGGTGTATAGCAAAGTTGAGATGAATATTTTCTCGATAGCATCCTCCATGGAAGTTCCGATGCGTCGACCATAGGCGCCAGTACGTATTTACACTCATTGAGCTTTTCGCGCCAAAATTTGTATCCATCGTGCTTAGGCATTTTTTCACAGTCCACTTTTACCTAATTTTCATTAATTTGATAATAAAAAAAATTTCACTAAAATAATTTCTCTATTATTTCTTTAATATAGTCTTAAATTTTCATTAAAAATAATTTTTTATCATTATTAACTTAACTGATGTATTAAATATTTTATTTTTTTTTTTTTTTTATTATTGAAGAGGCCTCATTGGACCACAAAAAAACAGAGTGCTCGCAAACACCCTGGGCTTAATAAAGTTTGATT
>VANL01000666.1:0-26076 GCA_006352455.1 Brachionus sp. 'Tiscar'
TAGTATAGTGGTTAGTACTTCTCGTTGTGGCCGAGACAACCCAGTTTCGAATACTGGTCACGGCATATTTTTTTTTTACTACACTCTTAGCAATTTAATTTATTCTCTAATAGAAAAAAATTCTCGATTCTTGATTTTTAAAATGGTTCAAATTAAAAAATATATATATATCAATTAGTTCCAGGTAAATTTTTGTCCAATTTTAAAAGACATTAATTGATGTAAATTGAGATAAAATCTTTTTTATTTTTCTAAGACTTGTGATAATATGGCAAAAATTCAAATTAAAATTGGAAATTAAAAATAAATTAAAATTTACATAATTTTGAATGTTTAAAAAATCGAAAAAAAAATTGCTAAAAAGTATTTTGTCACTTTAGTTCTCTATATTTTTCTTTTTAAATCTTCATTAATGATTCATAAATGGAAATTTTTAAATAATCTTAAATTCGATTTTATTATCTTGAACAAACATTTGCTTGATCGGCTTAAAAATCCTCTTAAAAATAGTTTTAAATTAATCTTAAAATTTATTATAATTGAATGAGTAACTTTTAAAATAAAATCAAAAAAATCTAATCTAAAAATACACATTAAAAATTGAATCTAAAATTTTGAGTTGACTGAAAAACATAAAATTCATTAACATTGATTTATAGTGATTTTTTATTTTAATTAATTGAAAATAAAAACTGGTTGCTAATAATTAAATGATAATTTGGTAATGAAACATTTAAAAAAAAATCATAATTTTAAACAATTTGTCTATTATTGCATCAATTATAATTTCATTGTTTATCAGCAAACAAACAAGTGCCTGAAAAGACCATTTAATACTTCATTAATTTTAAATATGAAAAAAATTCAATTTATTTTCTAAATATTGTTATAATTTTATTAATAATTTACCAATGGCTAAATAATTTTCACTTATAATCTTTTTTTCTATTCCATTTTTGTGTTTCTTTGTTATTTCATATTCGAATGTTTTTTAAAATTTTTGCTTCACATTGAAAAAAATTTTTCACTTAGTCATTCGGTATGAAAAAATTTTTTTAGTAGTTTCTATTGTTTATTAAATTAACAAAAATAGATATTGCCTAAAATCCCAAGTCTTTTTCCTCTCTGGTTCTCTTGCATCTATTTTATGAATTATTTTCTTCTCTTTTGCTTGCCTAATTAATCTTTTTTAACTAATAATTATTTTAAAAAAAAATAAATAAAATTTTCTAAATATTTTAAGAGCCATAGCAGAATTCAATTGATTTTTCTCACCATTCATTCTTCGATAGCGATCCGATCTAATTAACTTTGCAGATCTAAATTTGCTTAAAAAATTTCAAATAGCCAAAATCACTAAAATTTATGTCCGCTTTGTATTTTAAATTTAATTTTTTTTTGCATTTCTCTAATAAAAATTCTTAATTATTTTTAATTTAAGCATATATAAACAAGAAAAATATTCTAATTAAGAAATTTAAAGTTTTTACTTTCTTTATGGGCCTGGCGAATTTAGTAAATGAAGTTTTAATCAGTCTCATGAGGCATGAGTACTAGCCTGTTGATTAACTTGAAATTGAAAAAAAAAACCGAAAAAACTATGTTTGCCATAGCTTTTGCACAAGTGTACAACTCAGTCAATGTTTTTGAGTTAAAGGAGAAAGATATCGCTTCCGAATTAGACTCACTTTATGATTATTTTGAGAGAAATTACATCGGAAAGGTTGTTTCACAGCGTAGGTCGTCGACGAAGAAAAAAGGACCATAAGGAAATTTTATTTGCAATCAATCTCCTATCTGATTCATCGATGATAATTAGCTGCTTGGAAGCTTGGCATTGCGGTTTCAATCGTTTTCGAGCTTAACAATTTCTCATACTCAAACACCAATTTAGTTAAAATAATGATTGATTTTAATCACATTAAAAATGACGTTCCAAGCACTCAACCAAAGAGTTAACATTCAATATCTTAATAGCACAGGCAACTATTTTGATTTTACTCATAATAAAAAATTTTTTTATTAACTATTTTTACACAGATATAAAAACTTTTAATTCGCATTTGGACTTTGTCGGATAGATATATCAGCCGTATTAAATCCTAGATTCTTCTTTTTAAGATAAATTAAAATTTACTAAAATAAAATATATTTAAAAAAAATACTGCAACTAAATGCAGCAAACTTTTTTTTCTTTTTTTTAGGTAAACCAAATCAATAATCAATTTAAATATTTTTGATGCTTTATTTTTTGTCTTTTTTTTACATCAGAAAATTTATTTTAAGTAAAAGAGGTGCGACAATGTTTGTTGCATTATATTGCAGTATTTTTTTAAAATATATTTTATTTTAATGTAAATTTTAATTTATCTAAAAAGGAAGAATTTTTTTTCTTTTTTTTTTTGAATTTTACAATACCTGAAGCCTACATGTTCTCGAAAAATCTCAAATTGATATAAACCATCAATAGTTAAATGATCAATTAAATATTATTTGACTTGTTTAACTAGATAGTTTCCAAAAGCTAAGGTTAGCGCAGTGCAAAACTTCCACAATATCTTAATCGAATAAAATAGACCTCATTTTTGGATTCTCCATATATGAAAACTTCAATGAAAAATTTTTTTTAGGGATGGTAAAAAAAAAATTTTGCACAGGAAGGTAAATTAAGCGACCCACTCAAAAGTTGATCTCATTTGAGTGTCTACAAGTCATTGAAAAACATATAAAGCTTCATAATACGACATACCATCTAATAGAGTAATGAATTTTCTACAGTTTGATGTGAATAGAAAAGGAAAAAAAAATTTTTGAAACGAATTTAGCCGAAAAATCGGCAATTTTTCAGTTTTTTTGGATCTACATTTTTGTTTACCCCGTAACATATACTTTTCTATACAGATTCTGAAACTAGAGAAAATTCTGAACAATTTGTGGGTTGTAGTTTTGGTATAGTGAATTTCTAGAACAAACAGAACAAAAATTCTCCCTTTATTGATAAATAAAAATTTAAAAAAATAAAATATTTAAAAAAAAATATTGCAACTTTGTGCAACAAAGTTTATTAAAACTTTATTTTCTTTTTTTTTGGTAAACCAAATTAATAATCAATTTAAATCTAATTGATGTTTTATTTTTTGTCTTTTATTTACAGAAGAAAAATTATTTTAGGTAAAAAAGATGCAACAAACTTTGTTGCACAAAGTTGCAATATTTTTTTTCAATTATTTTATTTTTTAAAATAATTATTTATCAATAAAGTGAGAATTTTTGTTCTTTTTGTTCTTGAAATTCACAATACCTGTAGTTTTTTTATTTATTTTTTTAAAGACTTTTAAAAGCGTCCAAAAAGACTCACTTTTAAAAAAAAATTAAATGTTGACTTAAAATACTTTTTTGTGGGTCGCTTAACTTCATACTCCCCTAGTACAAAATTTTTTTATCCTCCCTAAAAAAAGTTTTCATTAAGGTTTTCATATATTGAGAATCCAAAAATGAGGTCTATTTTATTCGATTAGATAGTGTGGAAATTTTGCACCGCGCGAACCTTTCTCACATAATCACTTTTCAGTTAACTTCAGTTAGCACCAATGACAAAAACAAATAATGGAGAAAAAAACATTGGGATTTTTAATATATTTTAAAAACTTGACTTTATAAAAATATTTAAAAAAATTGATTAGCCTGTTGATTAACCTTGAAATTGATTAAAAGCTTATGCATTAAGGCTCTTCATTTTTTTTTTTCATTTTTTTTATTTTAGAAAAACTTGAAGCAATTTTTGTAAAAGTAAATAAAGGAATTACCAGGTAAGGATGCGTAAATGCAATGTATTAAAAAAGGTATTTGGTCCAACCTGCATATAAAATTAAAATAATTGATTAAGAAAAAAGGACGAAGAATTTAGATAATCTTCAATAATAAAAAAAAATTAATTTAATTTTAAATTTATGATAGAATAAACTAAATGCTTATAGAAAGTAATACATATTTTTTGGTAAACCATGACATTAAAATAAGAAAAAAAAAGAAAATAAAAGAACAATATTTAAATTTAAATCCAAGGTTATAAATGACTGAATCTGTTTCTATCATATACTTATAAATATTTCTCTAAAGTTTTAATAATTAAGAAATAATTAAAATTTTATTTCTAAAAATGAACTCTAAAAAACTATCAAACTCAAATGCATCGACCCAATGCAATCATCCAGCAACAATGTCTCGTTTAAGAAAATTATATGACAGCATGAACAACTATGGTAGAAAATTAACAAGAAATTTAATCAAAAAAGGTTCTATTATCAAACAAAATAGAAACATTAACTTCTCAAGCAATTTAACTCAATCACCCAAGAGTGTTCAGAGCCCCAACCAAGTATCTTACAATCTAAGATCAAAATCTAATCGAAAAAGTCCATACAAACGCTTTGTATTGCGGTCAAGCACTCCTAGGGCGAAGCGCGTTCTTTTGTCTCCTGAAGAGAACTGGTTATTTGATAAAAAAGAAGCCAAACAAATTAAACAAAGACGACAAAAAAATAAAAGATACAAGTATACTCCAAATAGAGCGGATGTTGACGAAGTAGATCCAGATGAAGTTGATGGTGGCATCACTTGGGAACGACTGGACCTGAACAATCCCTTCGGTGATCTTAATCAAATGGATCTAAATCGGTTTGTTCTCAATGACCTAAGCGAATCTAGTGATGAAGATTCCGATCGAGCTGGGCCAGAAAGCAGTCGTGGAGTCGAGGATTCGACTAATCAAGATGAAAATGAGCAACAAGAGCCAGTGTGGGAGTATTTGGATCTCAGTGCCATCTATGGATCACAACAGACAAATGCTTCATCTAGTGATACAAGTCAATATGAAGAGCCTGTTTGGGAACATTTGGACTTAAATAAACTGTATGGTTTTCCGGCTCAGAATCAAAGCTCAAATGAGTATGAAGAAAATGAATGGGACTTTTTTGATGTGATGAATGCCACTTGGGATGGTTCTAAAAATCGCAAAATGCATCGTACTAAGAAAATTCGTGTGCCAATGCGTAGAATAAGACCAAAAAGACTAAATCACCGTTTATTGCCAAGACAAAGAAAATTAGTCGAGCCAAGTATAAGACTTGATTTTAATCCACCTCTAAATCCCAATATTGATGAAGCTATGGAAATTTTGACAAACAATAGAGCAATGAATGACAAAGATGTCGATCCAGAGGTTGAATATTTTAACTTTAGACTGCCTTTATTAAAGCGTAATCTAAATGATAACTCAATTGAAAGCTTGCTTAAGGCCAAATTGGATCAATTGAAGAGAATAGATACACAAATTTATATTAAATTGCATCAAGCTTGCAAATTAAGACGTATCCAAGAAATAAAAGAGAGACTATTGAATAAATTGGAGAGAAGAATGAATCAAGTTGATGATTTGATTGAAAATATTGATGCTGATGAAAAAGCTGCGTTTTATAAGGCTCATAAAGATTTGAGACCTACTCAGATACATGCAAAGTGGTTGGAATATTTGAGCGGAAAAGAAGCACCAAAAATGAACTATTTGAATGTTGTTGATATGCGTCGACGCAAAAGAAATCACAGTCGGCCAAGAGTACTTGATTTGGCTATGGAAAATTATCTTGCTAATTATGTATAATTAAATATTATTTTGTTAATTTGTTTAAAATAAAATTATTTGATATTTTTTTTATTTTAAAATTTTCCTCTTATTAATTTTTATTTCTTGTTAGCTTAAATTGAGTCAACGAAAAAGTTGAGATATATTTTTTTTAAATGATAAAATTTAAATATTTTTGGAAATTATGTTAAATTTGAGAGAATAAAATTTTTTACACTTTAAAATATGATTTAAGTAAAAATAAGTTTTAAAAATACATAAAAATATAAAAATTCAGTATAATTGAATATAATTTTGATTTCTTGAGTCATTTTTCTTCAAATTCTCTTTTAAATTAAGGGGAAAATTTAAATAATTGAATTGTTTAGTTCATTAAAGTTGTTTCCTTCAAGCTTAACATTTAAAAGTTTTATGATAAAATAAAATAACTCTTAAGATAAATGGTTATGTGAAATTCAGTACAATAGAGAACAGAAAAAGAAGTTTAAAAATCTATAACTTTGTTTCTAGACCTTAAAAATTGATTATGTAAATACAGCATAGTGCAACATTCAAAGTTGCGGCAAAGTAAAATTTTTGATCAAATTTCATTTTTCAAAAATGATCAAAACATTCTAAATGCGCAATTAAATTTCAAAGCATTTTTAGAAATTACAATCCTTTTTCGTAAGTCTAAAAATAAAGCTTTGAAATTTTACCAAATCTCAAAAATCTGCGATGTAATTTAATTGCGCATTTAAAATGTTTTGATCATTTTTGAAAAATGAAATTTGATCAAAAATTTTACTTTGCCCAAAATTGAATCATCTGCCAAAGTTTGCTAATAATGTGCAAAATTTCTGCAAAATGCACTACTCTCAAAAACATTAAAATTTAATTCTGCTAATTTTGCAACTTTGAATGTTTGAAAATGATACAATAATAAGTAACAACAAGTCCGGACTTTTTTTTTTTAAATTTTTTTCAAAGTCCTACTTTTCCTGGCAACCATAAAAACTATTAAGGATCGCAGAAATATAATTATATAAATAAATCAATAACAATTTTTTAGAGATATTTTAAAAAAAATGCTTGAAAAATATTTAAAATATTATAATTTTAAATTTTTTAATTATGTTTTTGTTTTTTTAGAATATTATCTGTATATCTTTAATTAGATATTTATTTTAACTACTGTCAAAAACAAAATCTAAATAAATATTGAGAGGAATTTTTTTTCAAACATAAAAATTTTATACATTAAATATTTATTAATAAAAATTAAAACCTATGGCTCGGACTTTTTTTTTTCAAAAAAAAGTCTGGACTTGGACTTGACTTGAGACTTGCGACTTTTAAACAACTCTGTAAAAATCTTGAGACAGTCTTCATAAAATTAAAAATTATTACAAAAAGTTTAAAAATCTATAATTTTTTTTCTAGACCTTGAAAATTACGGCGGCCACACAATTTTTGGCGGTCTACACTCACGATACTCAGCTCTAATTTTTAAGGTCTAGAAAAAAAATTATAGATTTTTAAACTTTTGGTAATAATTTTGGATTTTATGAAGGCTGTCTCAAGATCTTTATCAGAGATACTTATTGTTGTATCATTTGCAAATATTTTGATACTTGAATTTTTAAATAAAAATGGTAGATCATTAACAAAATTAATAAAAAGCAGTGAACCCAAAACAGATCCCTGAGGAACACCGCAGATAAAATTAATTTAATTTGATTTTATTAAGGATATTGGTTTTTACCTTCAATATAATGATTCTGAAAAACTCTAAAATACTTCTCAAAATTTCAGTACAAAAAGAAATGATTGCGAATTTAGTATTTTTACTTTAATTTTAAGTGGTGGTAGAGAGGATGTACTAGTAGCTACAATTTACAGAATATGTTTTGCATTTTTGATATATTGTTTTTATTTTTTGTAAGATCAGATACCGAACTTTTTTTCTTTTTTTTTTCTTTTCAAGGTTAATCAATAGGCTTATCGTAGTCGACTGATTAACATTTCATTTATTTAATTTAATAAAAATTTTAAAAACAATAATACTAATGCCTTTATTTAAAAAAAATATTTAAAAATAAAAAAAGAACATTTCTAAAGAGGTTTTGTACATGTGTGACCACAACCATTGGAACACTTAAATAAAAAATGCAAAATTAATTATTAAACGATAGTAGCTTTTATGATTTTAAAACTTACGCATTTAAAATCTTTCTCACAATCTGAATCGTCTCTGCACATTTCGGCACAAATACCGATTCCAGGTGCAGGACACTTGCCAGGCTTTTCTTGTTCAGAAACAACACATTTTTTAGTACACTCTTCATTAGTCTCAAAATTATTTTCATTTCCTTTACAGCCACCATATGTAAAAAGTTCACATTTTTTGGTCGCTGAATTGTAAAAATATCTGGCAAATGCAGCAAAACACGGGCCTGTTTCTTTAGGTTGAAAACAAATTTCGCTTCCTTTTGTAAACATTTTTGTTTTAAAAACCAAAATTGCTTAATCAATTAAAAAATTTTACTTGCACAATTTTTAACACAATCTGACTTGCTTTCAAAGTTATTTTCATTACCTTGGCATCCTCCATAAATAAACCTCTCGCATGTTTTTGTTTTAGAATTAAAATAATATCTGGGTATGTAGGCCATGCATGGACCAGTTTCTTTTTCCAATTGGCATTTATCTAGCAAAGTTGATTGAGATGATTTGGCACATTTGGATTCACAATCTTCTAATTTTTCAAAATTGTTCTCATTGCCAAGACATCCACCATAGTTGAATTTTTCGCATCTTTTTGTTTCTTTGTTGTAGAAATACCTGGGCAAAAATCCACGACATGGTCCAACCACTTTGTCCAATGTGCAAGCATCCACTCTTTTCGATTCGACTGAAGTCGAACAATTTGCCACACATTCAGATTCAGTGTCAAATTTGTTAGCATTGCCCATGCATCCGCCATAGAAAAATTCCTCGCAATTATTTGTCTTTGAATTAAAAAAATATTTTCTAAACGAACCACGACATGGTCCAACATCAGCATCTAATTTGCACTCAGCTTCACTAATTTTATTTGTTTTTTCTATTTGTTGGCATGTTTTTTCACATTGTGAAATTGAGTCAAATTTATTCTCGTTACCACCACATCCACCATAGACAAATTGTTCACATTTTCCACTCTCTTTGTTAAAGAAATATTTGACAAAATTACCACGGCATACTCCTCTTTCACTGGGCAAATTGCACACATTCTCACCATTATTTGCTTTATTCTTTACCAAACATTGCTTTTCACAATCATCTACTGTTTTAAAATTATTCTCATTTCCTTGACATCCACCATACACAAACTCTTGACATTTTTGTGTATCCTTATCGAAATAATAGCGTGCTAAATGGCCACGACATGGACCAGTCTCTTTGGGCTTAGTGCAAATATTTTCCTGGCTATTTTTTTTTGTTTGGCACTTGGCTTCGCATTCAATTTGACTATTGAAATTGTTCTTATTGCCCAAACAACCGCCATAATCAAATTCTTCGCATTTACCAGTGTTTTTGTTAAAATGATATCTTTTAATCAATGCTCGACATGGTCCTATATCTTTGTCCAAAGAGCACTCATCATTTTCTAAGGGATTAGATATTCTCTTATTCAAGCACTTGCGGGCACAAAATTCGTAAGTCAAAAAATTGTTCTCGTTACCCTGACATCCACCATAGTTAAAAACGAGACAGTCATTAGTCTTGGGATCGAAGTAGTAGCGGGGTTTGGCTGCTTTACAAGGGCCTATTTCTTTGGGCAAGGAGCATACATCTACTGATGACTCTTGGCTTAGACAAGAACACATTGGACAACCACTGGAACTAATTATTTCACTTTGGACAAAATTTGGGCCGCAGCGACACAAAATTTTTGGACACGGTTCTAAAATTTTCCAAAAATGAGATGAAGATTTTTTTTGAATTTTTTATTACTTGTGCAAATTTTTGTGTTTTTAGTTGAGCAGCATTTATAACGGCCAGTGCAATCAGAGTCTTGTTGACAGGCAGTTTGTTCAGTATCTTCAAACATACCAGGTTTGGGGCATTGGCCGGGTTTTTCAGCTGGAACACATTCGTAGATAGTTCTTGGCTCACAATCGACTCCACGGCATGCAAAATTTTCTCTTACTTGGCACACAGTGTTTTCAGGGCAATTAGCTTTGTCACAAGGATTGCTCCTTACTGCTAGGGCTAAAATGAAAAATAAATTTTTGAAATATTTTCAATTTTCTTATCAGAACTTACCCAGACATATGTAAATAAAAATTTTAATTTTCATCTCTAAATTTAATTTTTTTTTTAATTTAATTTTTAGCAGAAAACGCTTGGTATTTATTTTGAAAAAAATGTTTCAAAAAGATATGTGAGATAAAATTTTAGTTGGGAGGTAAAGAGCAATCGAAACAAGATACAGGAGAGATAACATTAATTTTTAATAATAAAGTATTTAAGGGTGTTCGGAACAAAAAAGATAAATTCATGAGATGATTTGCGTCCTACACTTAAACACTTAAAAAAATGAGTAATTTGAATCAAATTTAACTTAAAAAGAAAAAAAAATTTCTGTTTATTTGCCATCATTTTTATGGCATATAATGTTCGAAGGTGGTATTTGAATGTTGTCTAAGTATTCGTGATTTTTTTAAAAGACCTTTTAAAGTCTTAAACTTTTTAAAATATTTAAAGGCAAGATTAAAAACTACGTTTTTTTGAATTTTAATTGTCTATCAAATATATTCAATTTAAGTTTAGAATTAAAAAAATTATCGGTGGCCTTTTCAATTAAAATTAATTAATATAAAATTTTTTTTAAAGAATTTATTTTTTCCTAAATATTAAATTTTTTTGTTTTTTTTTTATGGTTAAAAGTATTCACGATAAAAGAAATGTCATTTTTAATATTTAATTTTTTTTTGATTGATGGTAGTAGGCATATTTTGACTCAAGACAAAAATAAATTTTTAAGAAAAATTTTAAAAGTATGATTAATCTTTACTAGGAATATTTAAATTTAAAAAAAAATCATAAAAAATAAAAGATGATATTCTATTTCAAAAAGAATGTTAAACGAAAAATTCAGAATTAAGCAAAACCGAATATCAAAGCGATAAACTGTCATTAATTAGTATACAGTGAATTAAACAAATCTTTTGATGTTAAAGACTTAAATTTGTTTCATTTTAAACTTTTCTTAATGGTTTTGGTAATTATTTTTAGAGCTTCTTTCTAGCTATTTTAGTTACAAATTTAAAACAGTTAAAATGTTTGTAGATGAAACAAAATTAAGTATCTATGATAAAGATCTTGAAGCAGTTTTGATAATTTTTAAATTAAAAGTGTGTTTTAAATAAAATGGATATAAGTTGGTCTAAAACTTTTTGCATTATTTTTGCTAAAAATAAATCTTTGGTTCAAGAAAAATAATAAAATAAAAAGAAAAGATATATTTGTTTTAAACAAAATCTGTCTATTAGATTTTGTTATTTATTTTGATCTTAATTTTACAAAACTTGTATTTAGTTTATCGAACAAAGATAAAAGCAATCTTTTTAAAAAATGTGTTCTTTATTAATTTTAAAAAATAAAATATGGTTTTTTTTTATTTAAATATTTTATTATAATTATTGTTAATTTTTGTTTGAATAATATCCAAATGTTCTTTCCAGTTATTGACTTAAAATTTTATGCATTCCGTTTCTAATCGAACTTTTTAAAATTTAAAAAAAATACATATTTTTAGGGTTATTATTTTCCCTGGTAGGATTAGTAAATGATTCTAGATTTTTTATAAAAGTTTTATTTTTAATTGTTAATAATGACAATAATAAAAATAGCAAAAATCTTAGGCCGGTCTATTGCAATTTGTGACCAGTTGGTCACGTGTTAGGTGAACAGTCAATCCTACTTAGTTATGTGATCAGGACTCATTCACCTATCACGTGACCAGTAAATAAGTGACTAAAGAAAAATTAAGTAATAAATATAATATTTAAGAGTTAATTAAAATATGTGACCAAAAAAAAATCATATGTGATCAGTTATTAAATTATATAACCTTTTTTAGGTGACCAATTAAAGAAAATAAAAAAAATTAGTTTTTTTTTTTAAATATGTAATTTCAAACTCTTTCCCATTTCGCAATGGACATTCCACCGAATTTTTTTACCACTTAAATGGTTATTCACAGTTTGAATTTTTTCCATAATCACTTCAAGTTAATGAGCTTAAAATATCTGACTCGACATCATCTTGACCTGAACTTTCAGATGAAGCTTCTGAAAAATATATTTCTTCTGAAAAGATTTCTTCATCCTCAGGTAACTTTTCTTGATGACTAAAACTAAAAAATAATTTAAAAAAGTCTTTTTATTTTTTTTCAAATTTTACTAATTTTTTTTTAAATTTTAACGCAGATTTATGTTGCTTTGTTTTTCATAAGATTTACAAAATTTTTGTTAATGAAAATTAAAAAAGCAAAATGTAGTCAACTTTTTTCACGATTAATTTAAAATTTAACTTTTCATTTAAAAAAAATCATTTTAAAATAATACAATAAAAATTATTTAGTTGACCAAAAAATATTTTATGTGACTATGTTTTATTAATCTTAATTTTTCTTTGGTCACTTATTTACTGGTCACATATTGCAATAGACTCTCTTAGACCTGGGCAAACTATTTGTATTGTATCTGGAATTATTTGAATATTGATTAAATTAATTTAAGTATTACACATGTATAGTATTAAAATTGATTTAAAACGTCAACCAAAAATAAGGATAATATTAAATTTAAGTATTAAATTTTTAATAATGATAATAGATTATGATCGTTTTAATTAAGACACTTAAAAAAAATTTAATCAAAACGTCAAGATAAATAATATTATTATTATCTGGTTCTTTGAATGTATATGCTTATTTTTCTACGTTCCTTAACCAAATCTAAAATATATGCTGGTAGACTAGTTTTGAAAATTTTTTGAGACTGAAAAAGTATGCTTTTATATGCAACAGAAAATATTTTTTGGTAATTATTTCGTTCTTTTCGTATTGTCACTGAAGTTCCCATAACGTTTGAGCTTTCGTTTATTCAAAACTTCAAGAAACAATAGTCAATTTGTCTTATTCTAGCTAGGCTCTTTATGCCCTTTATGAAAGGGAAATATGCAGTTATATTATTCAGAATCGTCCTAATATTCAGTAGAACCTTGGAATAGCGAAATTAAAAAACTATCTAATTTAGATTGTTTGGTACAAGTTTTTTTTTTATGAAATTTTACATGCTAATTAGAAAGTTAAAATAAACGCAACATTTATAATTTTTGCTTAAAATACATTATGTAAATCGTTTGTTTTTTGTAGAGACCTTTTTGAGCTAATAGTTAATGACTACAAATTATTTTCGTAGTAAAAATAATTAAATTCGTAGAAAAAAAAATAAAAATGAAAGCAAAAATTTATTAGTAAAAGTAGCAAAATAGATTTATATCGGTAGTAAAAAAAATAAAAAAACTAGTAAATTATTATATCAAATATTTGGAAAAAAAATTCACACGTTACTTAGAAATGTTGTTTAGTGTTTTTTTATGGATTTTTTCTGGGACGGCCTCTTTTTCTCGGAACTAAATTTGAAAATGTTATTGGTTGTACAATAGTTTGAATGTCATTATTAATACTTTCGGTTTGATCTTGATCATTTTCATTTGAAAGCGGATCTTGGTTGATTGATTAAGCCATTGAAATTGGAAATTCGTAGTTAAAACTTTTAACTACGAACCAGTCGGTTTAATTGGACCAGTCGAAATATGTTGTATCAAAGCAGGTGTAGCTTGTTTTCGTCTTCCTCGCATTTTATTTGAAAGAATGATACCAAACGGATGAAAACTTTTGTTTTTGTCAGTTGTACAGCACAGTAACACTGGATAGTTCAACCAAATCAATTTGAATCTTGCATCTGTTGCTATGTGATCAGACTGAATTGTGAATTTGATAAGTCGTTCTGTGGTAAAAAAACACTTTGAAATCGACTTTTTCTGGAGTTATAATAAATTTTGAAACGGTGAAAAGTTCGTCTTCTCCATCTGGAATAACATTTCTTGCCTCAACCCAATTTTTGAGTTCGCCGAGATTCATAATTTTGAGCTCTTGTTTGTTTGTTTTTTTGTGTATTTGAATTATATTGTTTAACTGAACTGGGTCAACTTCCACGTATCCATTTTCTGTATTTGATCTTTTCTGTATTCGGTTGTGTATTAGTAAGAAACATTTCTTTTATAAAAATATATATTGAAAGAGGAAGTGATACCCAAGAATCTCTAGTGTTACAAGACATTTTGTTCGACAAGCAAAGTCAGCTTAAACAAGAGCAGCATATAGAAAATAATTTTTATAAAGCAGAAGAGGGAGAGGAAGGATCTGATGACATAGAAAATGCAAAAGAAACAGCGGAATTTGAGGCTGGGAACGAAAAGTGCTCGATGACAGATGTGATAGAACAAGAGTTAGTTGAGAACAAGATAAGTGGTGAAATTCCAGTAGAAGAGAGTAATCTATCTAGAGAAAAGAGAGTTGTCAAGAAGCCTATTAGGTATGGAGATGCTGTGGCACATGGTACAAGAGCTTACAGGAAGCAGCTAAAATCATAATCCAGTGAATGTCAATTAATGATTTATTTACTTATAGATTAATTTAAAGATTTAGTATATTTATTTTTAGTGTTATTTCATTTATTTTAATCATAGAGTAACTTTCTGAATTAAACATTAGGGGTGATGAAGTGTCGTGAAATAATAACTTAATTTGAACACGCATGAAGCGTATGCTTCTATGTTCAAGACCTAGCCCACTTCCAAATATAATAATATATTTGTTTAATTGTTTGTTTTAAGTGTTGAAAAACCTTTCCTATTTTATATTATGAAAGCACATTAAAGTTAATGTATATAAGCCAACACAAAGCTAAAGATTTATTATTATATTTCTTTGTGTTTCTTTATTTTCCTTCTATTTCATAAACTTATTTAACTTGGTCACTTAGAGTGGCCACTTTCTATTAAGATTTTGTAATAAAATATTTAAATAAGAAAATACACTTTATTTAAATCCTGAACACTTTAGGCTTGTTGTTTTCTTCGCAGTATTTTTTAATTATGATTTGCTTGGTTTGTTCAGGAACACCTCTTGTTTTTGGTATATGAACGTGTTCTTCTTCTTCAACAAAAATAAATGCACTTGAATTTGTATTTGGTTTGAATATATTAAGTCTTTAATCTCAATTTTAACATTTGAAAAATTCTTTATCTCCTATTGCCGATTTTTGTTTTTCTTTAAATATATTTATATTTACTATTGAAAAATTACTTTCGCTACTAATTAATTTATTTTACTATTAACAACCTTTTTTTTACTACTATTTTATATAATTTACTACGTATAATATTTACTACGACTTTTTATTATATTTGATACTAGTTTTATTATTTTTGCTACTGGATTAAATAGTAGCCAATAGTTAATCATTGGTCTTCTTCATTTTCTGAATATGTTTCTTTATAATACATTTCTTCTTTATTTTTTAATAAGTTGCGAAATTCTTTCCTCTTTTTTTTTGTTTCTTTAACATTCAAAAGACCGGCTATTTTTGACAAAAACTTTATTTAAATTTTTCATGAAAAGCAGAATATTTAAAAGATCGTTATTAAAGCTTTATAACAAATATTAAAACATGTAAACATGATTGATCATTAACTAAAAATTTAAATTTGAATTTTTGATAAAGTGTCAAATTGAGAACGCCGGTTCTTTGAGTGTTAATTTTTTTTAATAAATATTCGGAAAATATTATTTTCGCAAGTTTTTAACAAAAAATTAATTAATAAAAATTTTTAATTTTAATTTTATTTTAAATTTAAAAAAAAATCAAAAGTCAATATTATTGTCTTCATTTCCCTTGATTATAATTTGTATGTAATCAAAAGAATGGCCTTTTTCATTGTTAGAAAAACATTGATAAAATCCTGAGTCTTCTTCTTTCAAATTGTTTAACCTTAAAATTTCAATAAAATAAAGTTTAAAAGAATTTATTTTATTTATTAAAAAAAACTTTAGTTTATAAATATCTCCAATATTTTCGGTTTCAAAATTATCGGGCCATGTTTCGTAGTAACTTCTAAATTCGACATCTTGTCCACCTTTAACTTCACATACAATTTCATGCGAGGCTCCTTTTCACATAATGATTTAATTAAAAAATAAAATTAAAAAAATTTTAAATAAAATACCCTTGGATTTTTCAATTTTTTTTTGTCCCAATATTTCTACCCTTGGAATATCGTTCCAATCAGCAGGAATTTGTTTCTTAAAACTCAAATTTTGCCTAGACGACGAGATACTAGTTGCCTGTATTAGAACAGGTTCTTCGATCAATTTTTGGCCATATTCAACAATCACATAAACATAAGCACTTCTAGTTCCGTACTCATTTTCACCAATGCAAATAAAATATCCACTTGATGCCACATTGTTTATATTAGCCGTATATAAATCATCTATTTTGTAATGTGCTATAATCTGACCTGGATCATTTTCGTTTTTAAAATAGACATTGTCTGCGCCCATAATTTTGCAACTTATTTCCACACTTTCACCTTCGTTAACCAAGATTTTTTCAGAACCTACAACTTCAACAATTGGCTTATCATTCCAATTTATAATTTTTTTTCTCTCAACTACATCAACATAAACATGATCCCTAACTATACCATGATCGTTAAAAGCTGTACAAGTATAATATCCTGAATGAGATTTGTTAATATTAGTCAATTTAAGATAATAAAAATTGTCAATTTTTGTAACTTTATCTTTGTAATCCTCATCTCCAAAGTGAATTAGTTCAACATTGACCGAATAGTTTACTTGACAAACTATTTCAAGTTTTTCGCCTTCACTTAAAACTATTTGCTTGAGACCAAATATTTTGACTTCTGGTTTTTTTGTTTCCTTTGGTTGTTTTTTAGCTGATAGTCTAAATACAAATTCGTCATCTTCATCATCATAATAATCATCTGAATTATTGCCTTCGATCTGATTGTTTTCATTCTCATATTGGCTGATTGCTTCTTCAACAACTGTCAAAAGTATAGAATCACTGCTTACTCCAAAAGCATTAATTGCTTTGCATTCATAATAGCCAGAATCTTTTGGTTTTACATCAGGCAAAATTAAGAAATAGGATTCGTTTTTGTAATTATAACTATTATCCGGTAAAACACCATTTAGCTTAGAAAATTGAACATCTTCACTGTTCTCTGCTTTGCATTCAATTTTGATCCAGTCATATTTGCTGGCAATTATTTCTTTGACTCCTATGATCACAGCTTGTGGTGGTTCTCGCTTTACAAACGTTTGAACTGGCGCTGCACCATATAGACCATTAATTTTGAAATTAATCAAATTTCCGACTTTGCCAATGAATGAAAAATCAACACTATTTGAAGAAATTGTTCCGTTTGAGCCTCTTGCAGAGCATATGTATTTACCCAAGTCTATACTTGTGAATGCTGGTATTTCCAATATTGATAGTTGATTATTTATTTTGTTCATTTTAGACCGATTTATCCCAGATTCTTTATTCCATGTTACTTCAATCGTGTCGGTATTATCACTGAAACACTCCAGCTTTAGTTGATAACCAAATTTTATTTCACTACCTGGCTCTATTTCTTTATCTAGGTAATCTTTTACACTCAAATAAACCGGAAATTTGTTTTTTTTTATTTCTTTTACTGTTAGATAAATACTTGCATAGTATTCCTTTCCATATTTTGATTTTGCAATGCACAAATATTCACCTTAAATTTTAACTATTAAAATACATATTGAGAGAAAAGTGAAATTAAGATGAAAAAACGAGATTTATTTTTGTTAGTTAAAAAAAAATTGCTTATATAAGGTTCGCGCCTAGCAAAACTACCGCACTATCTAAATTTAAAAGAACTTACTTTAAATTATTAATCTGCATACTTATTACTGATATGTTTTTTGGGTGATTAAAAAAAAATCTTTTTGACTGGATGCCCTCAAAGATTCAAAAAAAAAAAAGTATCTTGTCTTCAAGCTATAACAACTCGTGTTAAAATATGAATATCCTAATAGTATTGTATCAATTCTGATAGGGAATAATCTCTTCTACCAAATAGTGGCTTATTTGAAATACCATTCTCCTAATTTACCAAGACCATGATCAAAAAATGGTAAAATTTTGGATTTTTTTCAGTTTTTTTGTAACTCCTCCGCGGTTTACCCCAAAACCTAAATATTCTAAATAGTTTTAGAATATGCAAAAATAATTAGGGGTTACTAGACAAAATTCTGAACAAATCGTTTGGACTGCTTTTTTTATTTTTTTATTCTTAAGATTATAAAATAGAACCTTAAAAGTTATATGTTCTAATTGTTTAATCTAATTTAAATATATTAAAGGAAATACTTTTGAAAGTAATTTTAATAAATTAGTGCATTTAAACTCTTTTAAATTATTCTAAAATTAATAAATTCTAAAATCAGTAAATAATAAAAAAATTTAATTTTTGTTTCAAAATAAGAAAAATAACACAAAGCGTCGAAAAGTTAAACATTTTCAAGAAAACACTAAAAAGAATAGTTTTTTAAAATTCACAAGTCTAATGTCAACTAAAGTCACAAAAATTATTATAGTCCGGAGTTTGAAATGACTTAAAACTTATGACTTTTTAACAATTGTTTAAAAAAGAAAAAAATTTATTTTTTTTTAATTTACTGAGAGAATATACCAAATCCAAAAATAAAATCAAAATATATAGAATGACACATTTTTAAAAATTATATCTTCTCCAAAAAATCTCAACATTTTTTTAGTGATTTATTCACTAAATATTTTTTAAAGAATCTGTAAAGAAACTTCAAAAATCTCTAAAAAAGTTTTGACTGGTAGAACAGATGAAACATTTTAAAGAGAATATAGAGAAAAAATAAAGATTTTTTTATTCTATAAAATAAATGAAAATAAATCTCTCTTAATAAAATTAGATATTTTTAGCCATTGTGAATTTTGGAACAAAAGAAAACCAAAAAAATTTTAAATTTAATGCTATTTAAGTTGTGCTCTCAAGCAGTTTTAGAGTGCTGAATGAATTAAAAATACTATTTATCATGGCTTAAATGAGCTTTATCTCAAGGTGTCGCAATATATTGATAAAAAAAAGTGCACTCAAAATTTTTGAAAAATACATTTTAAATGATAAAAAAATTAATTTTTCTTTAAAAATTAAAAAAATATAAAAACCTGAGTCCTCTGGGCTCACTGCTTCAATGTACATAAAATTATTTGTTGTTGAAAACTTATCCGGAATTTTTTCATCATTTTCACGTACCCATTTAATAGAAGTGATTAAATTATCAACATCATTATGAATTTTGCATTCGACTAAACTTTGATCATTTGGATACAAAACCAGCTTATTTGGTGTCACTTCAATTGTAATATTTCTCTCATATTCATTGACAATCAGATCAATTAAAGCTTGCGATGTGCCAAACTGATTGCTAGCCTTACAAGTGTATTTACCACCGTTGATTGGTTTAACATTATACAAAATAAGCTCTTCTTCATTTGAGTCCAAAATAATGCCGAATGGATCATACCATGTTATTTTACATTTTTTATCGCAATCAACATTGCATGCAAGATGGGCCGAATCGCCTTCATTCACTTTGACTTGGTGATTAATAGCAACCACATCCGGATACGGATCAATAACATTTAAAAAAGTTCTCTCTTCAATAAATCTATCGAAAAGCAATTTTTTAATACAAGACAATTCTCCATTTAAATCAAAATCAACATCATTTATTATCAATTTATGGCCGTCTATTTTTAAATTAAAATTTTGACTGACTTCTTCTTCATTTAGATACCATTGAACAGGAGAATTTTCCAAATTTGACAAACCACAATTAATGCTCAGATCATCATTGACATATATTTCTTTTTCATAGTTAATTCTGGCTACAGTAGGCAACAATTCTTTGACTTTAATAGTCACCTTGACCAAATCAGTTGTCTCACCATCTGTAATTCTACACCAATATTCACCTGAGTCAGAATATTTGGCTTTTCTTATTTTCAAAATCTCGCTTGTTTCGACCATCAAGTCCAAATTTTCTACAGAACCTCGATGCCAATAAGACACCTTATCCTTTAATAAATTTAAATAAATTTTTTTTTTTATTTTCTAATTACTCTATTTGATCCCAAACACATTAAATTAAAATTAAAATTTTCTTGTATTTCAATCACAGAATTTTGATATATGTACAAACTGATTATCTCTTGTTCATCTGGTTGACTGGTTGTTGCAGGATCGGAGACTAAAATCTCAATTTTGGCCGAATTGAAGCCGAATTCATCGCTCAGAATAAGCTCATAAACTCCCTGGTTGAATTTGTTTACATTGACCAGACTTATGACATGTCCAAAAGAGAGTGCATTGGCTGGTAGAAGCTCTTTTCCGTCTTTGAGCCATTTAAAGCGTGGGCTTCCATTGTACTCGACAAACGGCTCTATATTAAAATTAGAGCCAGATTCAAGTGCTACTGTTGTTTGTTTGAAGAAAATTTTTGGTGGAGGCACTTAAAAAAAATTATTTCAGCTAATAAATTATAAAAAAATTAGCTTTTACTTGATATGCAGACTCCTATTTTGGGTATATTACAGTAGCCGATTAAACAATTCGGATTTATTTTAACTCGGCACAAGTGAAATTCAGGACAAATTTTTTGTTCGCATGGATCAGGTCCGCAGTGGCAGAAACATGTGTTTTCTATTTTGTTAAGTAGTAAAATAGTTCCGTAGTCACAATTGGTTGGACATGGTGTACAAAACGATGCTGAATGACCATAACTAATTGCTTTTAATAAAGAAATAAGTTTTTTTTTTTAGGCTTACAAAAATGGTCTCACTTGAAATTAAAAAGAATAAAATTTGATTAAGTTTCATTTTGATTTTGTTTTATTAATGAAGTATTTCATTAAATTTTATTTTAAATTTTATTTTTTCAGAAGACACATAGATAAAAAAATTCCTATCTTAAAATCTAAATTAGAAGCAAATGTTCGACTTTTGTTTTAATAGAGATAAAGATGATTTTTTTTTAAATAAGAAATTTTGTTTTGTTAATGTGAGTTTTGTAGAAAAGTTCTTTTATATATTACAAATTGACATTTTTGCCCATTTAATTTAAGAAACAATTAAGAAAATTAGTCAAAATTCAATTTGTTTAAAAAGTTTAACAATTTTTGACATTTGTTTTGCTTAAAATTCCATATTAGAATGTTGGCAAATTTCATTTTTGCATATTTATTTTTTAAGATATTTTAGTTTAAACACCATCATATATAATTTTAAGAAAAATATTTTTTCAATTAAAATGAATTAGAATAATTATTTTTAAGTGATCAAATTGGAAACAACTTTTATTCTTTACTCTTTAATTTAATCTTCTTTTCTAAAATAATATAAAATTCAACCAACTCTTTTCAATGATTCCTAGATTTTATTAAATTTATTAAATCTTATTTTTTAAATCAGTTTTTTTTTTATTTTTTCTAAATATGATAACAAAAAAAATTCATGGTTTTAGGACCATTTTTATGATGTGAAATTCAAATAAAAATTGAATAATTATATTTCTTTTTTTTAAACAATTTAAATTAGCTAGTTTAAAATATAATTTAAATTTAAATAGTGCAATAAAATTTATTTATTCTTAATTAGCTAATTAAGATTTGGTGACAGCTGACAGAATTAATGTGATCACACTTGTAATTCTTTAACCAATCGCTGCAGTTACAAGTACTGAGCTCACAAACGTCACGATTGATTTCAACAACATGAATTGAGTGAAAATATGCGATAAATTTATAAAAAAAAATTCAAAATTCATGAAATTCTAATTTGCGTATTTTTTACTTCAGAATCTATCGTTTAACTTTGTTTCGATTACATATAGAACTTGTTCTCAATTCTTGTAACTCGTTTATTAAGTCTTTGCCATTGTACGCATCCGTCCAGTCTTTGAAATATCCGGATTTAAATGAAACTCTTCATAGTTTGAGTTTACACTTGCTATCAAAAGGTTGCCAAAGGCATTGATTAACATTACTGGAGAGTGGCTTTTTGACAATTTTTCGACCATTTCTAACAATTTTTCCAAGCACTGTCTAAGAGGCAATTTTTCTAAGTTATTTTTGTAATCTTTAATGCTTCTATGTTTTGATTCCAATGCGTTGCTTGTGCTAATTTTACCTGGAAGGAATCCTTCATACCATCCATTGTTGCCATCTGAGCAACATTGTTTTTGAAAATACTCCAAAATTCGTATACTTTTGATTCTTTAATCTTCTTCCATTTCTTAATACAAAGCTAAAAAGGAAATTAGAATTAATTTGTTTCAACCTTTTTGAGAATAAAGAATTTTGAGAAACCGTTCGTGATTTTATGCGCATTATCAGCAAATAAAGTAATTCGTGAAATTAAAAATTCGGTTCGTATTCTACACCTTCAACTGCTTCAATAGCATCTTTTAGAGCTTTAAGTAGAAAAGAATAATCTTCTTGTTTCTCATTTGTGGTGATTTCAATTCCAAAATGGTGGAATTTTTTTTGTCTGTTGTTCCAATTGTCAATGAAGGATAACCTTCAATTTATTTTTATCAATACTAATTCATGCAGAAATATCTAAACAAATTAGCAAAATTTGTTACGGATTAAAAGGTAAAAAATTTCGAGATTTTGAATAAAAAATGAATGTAAAAAAAGGAAAATATTTTTTAAACAAAATTATTTTGGTGAGAATACCGAGTTAAAGAGTTTTTTATGGTATAACTTTAGAAAAAAAAAGAAAATCACTGAATTAGAGTAAATAAAAAAAGGTTTATAACGAATAAATAGAAAAATTCATAAACTAAAAAGAAAAAAAACATATCCAACGTCAAAAATAAAGTAATAAGCGATGAAAAATAGAACTCAATCACAAATCAAATAGTTTTTAACTAATAATTAATCTAGTCTTGTTTTAGGACATTAAAAACAATGATTTTTTGTAAAGGAGCAATATAAAGAATTATGCATCATATCAAGTGTTAATTTTTAATTCACCACAACGTAATTTAATTAATAAAAATGGTTCTTTTTTAAAATATTTTATAAATTCAAAAACTCTTTTAAATAATTATAATAAAAAGGGAACTATTTGAATAAACAAAACCTTTTAAATTATACTCAGTAACAACTGTTTATAGTTTTTTTTTTTTTAAATAAAAGAACAGAAATATATCTGAATTAAAAAGAAACTTTTATTTTTCTAAAAATGTTTGTAATTTTGGTTACATTTTCAATGTTACTGAGTTTCGCACCATATTCAAATGGCCTAAAATGTTATAAATGCATTAATTGTGCTGGGAATGGTGTTTTGACGACATGCGATCCTGGAGAAGATTATTGTCAAGTATTTCTAAAAGAAATTATTCAGAAATTCTTATTCTATATTAAATTAGAAAATTCTCGCTGTTGTTGCAGGACTTGAAACAGTTACAAGAAAATGCGTCTCTTCATGCATCGAAGTAAATACACCAATAGTTTTTGGAACTGGTGGTGGAACATATTGCTGTAAAACTGAAGGATGCAATTTTGGAATTTCATATACTATAAGCATAAAATTACTAATTTTGTGCATGATTGGGCGTTTTTTCTCAAAAATATTTTAAATTTTTTAGAAGTGCTCCAAAAAATATAACTCAAAAAAATTAAATTTTTACTATTTCTTAAATAAAAAATAGATATAAATTAATTTCTACTCCTCAATATTTAAATTCTTGTCCAGATTTTGGTGGGTCGGCGGAAAAAAGTAAATGTATTAGACATCTAATTAATAGAAAAAGATTCTATTGCTTGATGAATTATCAAGTTCTTTTTTAAATAAGAGCTTTTAAAGCAATATTAATATCAGTAACTTCCGTTTTTTCCATCAGAAATTATCAAAATACTAAGCACTTTAGCTTCAAATATACTTAAATCAAGACTCAAAAAAATGATTAAATCTTAAAATTCAGAAAAATTTTACATTTCATTGCAGTTAAGAAAAAGCAACTTAATAAACACTGCTAATGACCCTGTGAAGCTAAAGTTTTTTTTTAGAGATTTCAAAGATTTGGATATTGTGGTAATTATTAAAACTTTTTCGGAAATAAGACTGTTTAGAGCTAAATTAAATCCAATTAACAACAATAATAAGTTTTAAGGTTGCTTTGTGTTCAAAAGGCGACCTTAAAATGGACTTTTAAAAATATAATGTTTAAAATATGATTGTTGGAAAAAATTTTTTTATGCGTAAAAGGTATTTAAATTAATTAAAAAATTTATTTGTAATACACCCTAGGTATCACTTGATCATCAGCTTCTCAACTGATGCGCAATGATAAGTAAAAATTAATATACTTGTCACTTATCTCATAAGATAGACGCTTCTAGATGCTGATATAAAAAATTGTATAATAGCTGTATTGTGAAGTTCTGTTCAAAAACTTCATGTAAAAAGTTCTTAATTAAAATTTTTCGATGAATGAAAAAAATTTGCTCCTGTAAAACATGTAACAATGTGTAACAAAAGTTGTTACACCAAGTAGACTTGAAAATAGATTCTGAAAGTTTTCTTTTAATTAATCATCGACTTTTAAAATCAATCGAATTTAAAACAATTTATTTGTCTTTGTAAAAAAAGAAGTTTTATTTACAATATTTAAAAATTTTTGTAAGTATTAATTTTAAATTTCGAAATTTTTTTAATTTTAATCGAACACGCTTGCTATCTAGTGCTGTCGGAGGATGAGTACGACTGGAATCAAGCGCGATCTCAGTGTTTAGTGTTGGGGTCGGTTTTTGCCTCGTTCGGTTCCAGCGACCAGTTCAACTTTGTGTTTCAATGGCTCAACTGCGAACTAACGAACACACGTGATCTATGGATCTGCGCCAGACAACAATACTCGAATTGGTACTGGCAATCGAATAATTCGCTGATAGCTCCGTCGTTTTTGAGCTCGTATTGGGCGCTTGGCAGCTCGATAGAAAAATTTCTCAACCGATAGATTTCGAGCTGAAAGGCCTTGGCCGGCTCAAGGTGGAGATAAATTTTGTCTACTTGATAATCATCGCGCGCTCTAAACGTAAAAAAGACGGCTGCTGTTTTCGTTGACCCATGCTGAATATCAAGCGGCGCATTTTTTTTCCTCTGAACAAAATCTCTCACAAACTCAAATATTTTTTTTCGTCGCCTAGCTCGATATCAAAGTCGCGCTGACTGTAGCTTTTCGTCGATGTTGTTGTTCATTAGCACGGTGAAAATGTCTCTTTGCTCACGACGCGCGGCACACTCGTGAACGGCAACTGTTTGGGTGGTTGGACGGCACTGGCCCGAGTCGTTGGCGAGAGAATAGTGCTTGACACAGGCGTCGCTCGAGGTGTACGTGCGACGCTCGTACATCGCCTACGAGCTGAACAGTCTCACTTGAACATTTGTATGGAAGAAAAACGAGTACAACACATCGAATATGGACGTTTCGGAGAAGATCATTATTTGCAAGCTGTCCTGGCACATTTTGTAACCGTAAAAGAACATGGACTCCATTTTGTTGTGGCATTGTTCGTAGGGCGGCTGCTGTAACGTGATCAGGACTTGACGCGCTTTTAGCGACACTTTGCTGTTCTTGGGATTCTTAGCTGAGTGAGCTCTTGAAGTGATTCGGTTAGCTCGTCGGTCAATGTGTCAACATGATCACCAATTTGTTTTTATTGGCGTAGTTGGCATGCGAAAATTTGACATTAAGAACAGCTTCCATATTGCCCTTGTACAATTCGCGCAAATTATTAATGCACATATCGTTATTGGAGTGCTGAAACCGAGCCTCGACAGCAATGTACTCTTAGCGAGTCGGCTTCGCTCTTCTTCTCAATCGAATTGGCATACGTGTCGATCACATTGGCAATTTGATGACTTGGAAACTGACCGAGCACCGACGTCAAATTGTTAGCATACTCGCTGATCAGGAGATAGATGCTCTTCTCGACCGGCGACCCTGAATCGACGATATAAAGTCCTGGAGCTCTAGCAGCGGCAGACTGTGGTGTCTCAGCGCTTTCATCAAAGTCATCGCCGACTCGATCCGCTCTCTAAAATAGGGCTCAGGGTACGAGTAACCAGCGAGGATGTACGACAAGGACTCCTTGGTATTCTCGAACACCTGATGCAGCTTGTTTCATTTTACTTTAGGGCCTTTGGACTCGGCAAAATTTTGCCCAT
>VANL01000667.1:0-26068 GCA_006352455.1 Brachionus sp. 'Tiscar'
AATAAGAATTTATTTGAATAACTTAAACCGAAACTAAAATTTACAAATACAAATTTTAACTTAATTTTTGGCTAACCAGATTTTTGGTTAATCAAGATTTACTATATTGGTTAACCAACATCACTAATTTCTATGCAAAAATTTGTAACAACCACATTATTTTTTAACAATGTCAATGTTTGATTGTTAAGTTCAATTTTAGAATCAGGTATTGGATTACTGATACCTGAGAATGAAGAAATATTTACTCTTGAACATTAATTTTTTAGATTTAATTTTTATTTTGTTGCAAGAGATAAAAAAAACTTGAACTACTTAAATGTAAGCTTAATTAATGCTAATTCAAACAAGTAAATAAAAAGTTACATTTTGAAATGCTATTTATTTATTTTATGAAAAAAATTACAATTAAATAATATTAAAAAAATAAAAAGATAATTGTTTATTTTTTTTGAAAATAAAAAAAAATACATTGATAAAATTATAACAAATTTTTTACATTTTTAATTAAAATTATTTAAAAAAAAAACAACAAATTTTTATCGTAATTTGAATGCAGCATATTTTAAAATGAAGAGCTTAATTGCGCTCAAGTTCAATTATGTCAGAATTTTTTAATTTATCTTTATTACACAAATAATAACACATATATAATAAAGATAAACAAAATATAATAAAATACACAATTAAGTTAAGGCCAATTGCGATGTAAGAAATTGTTAAAGTCCAAAAAGTAAAAAGATATAAGGTTTTGTCACAGTATAGATCCGACAATTTGTCATTATATTCAACTTTTCCATGCTTTGAATAGACCCATATACTTCCTTGAAATTAATTTTTAAATTTAGAGCAAATAAAATTAAACATAAACAAAGCTTTACCTGTTATAAACCAAGCAAATTGAAAAAGTCCAATTATTGTAATAATTAAGCCGAATATTACACCAACAACTGCATTTGGTCTTTTAGAATACAAAAATTTTTAAATTTACATTATTTATTTTTTCTTAATATTTACTTGATTAATTGGAATATTGATAATATCAATATATTAATTGAGAAAAAAATGGCAACTGAACCAGACACAATAAACCAGACTGGTATGTTAGGTTCAATCGTGCAATTGTCCATATTTTCAACGCCTATCACAATCATAGCAATTGGGTAAGCATTATAAATAGACATACAAATAAGTAATAAAATAACAATCATAACTTTCCAAGCTTAATAGATAAAAGAATAAAAAATTTTAGTTTTTTTTTATAACATGTATTACATAAAGCTTTTCTCCAGATCGAATCTTCTGAATCATTTGTGATGTCCATTTTTGCTGATATTTAATTAATCAAAAATATTAAATAACTTTTATTTGTCTTTTATTGGCGATTTGAGTAATTTTATATTTTTATTTTCAAAATAAATCAATAAAAAATAGATAAAATAAATATTAAATGAAAAATTTGATTCTAATTTTATAATACACATTATTTTAATGCTTGATTAATTTTATTTTGAGCGGAAACAAAAATGTATTTTAACTTAACTTCATTGTGAAATTAAATAGTCAAAATATTTCATTATTAATTATGTAACAACAATGACTAACCAGGCTAAATTTCATTTAATTTTTTTTACTTTTTGAATTTCGTAAAAACTATTCATCTAGAAAAAAAGTTTTTTAAACATTTTATAGATTAAAAAATAGGCATTTAAAATCTCATTTAGAAAAAAAAGTGTTATTTTAAGAAAAAACCCCAGGAGATAAATTGAATAAACAATTAAGGTAATATCTCGGACGATAATTTGGACCTTTCTTAGTATTATGTAGTTTTTATAAATTGTTTTTGCTTTAAAAAGCTAACCTTAAAGCAGAGTTGTTTAAAAGTCACAAGTCTCAAGTGCGGACTTTTTTTTTATTCAAAATAGGTTTTTTCAATTTTAATTTCAATATAACTTTTTAAAAAAAAAAAATCAAAATTTGGGATTTTTTTGGCAATTGTGGATTTTACATATTTCTAAATTAAATTAAATTTTTTTAAATTAATGATATGATATGTTAAGTGATCACTTTCCAATTCAAACATGGATATCAGCTGAATATTTAATTACAGTTGAACCCTTGAAAACTAGTCTTGATTTTAAAAAATTCAAATTGGGGACTTTACCGAGATTTACTGAAGTCATCAAATCAACATTAAGCTATCAATTTTCAATAATATAAATTTAATTTACACAGATTTTGTTTCTAAATTTGAATTGTTTAACTTAAATAGCTTATTGTTAAATTTTTTCAAATAACTATTAAATCAATAACTCTATTCAATTTTATAAATTTTATTTTAATATTTTTAATATATGTATTTTTTTTTTTTTATTAATAATTAATTAATTAAATAAATGAAGTGTTAATCAGTCTCATGAGGCATGGGCACTAGCCTGTTGATTAACCTTGAATAATAAAATAAGTATCTAAAAGAAGTTGAAACATGGCTTTTTAAATGGAAAATGAAAATTTCTATTGAGAAATCATGTTATATGATCTTTGAGAAAAAAACTAAAGTTAAAATTAATCATGACTTTAAAATTAATAAAAGTAATAAGTAATAATTAAGAGGAAAAAGTTAAATTCTTAGGAATAACATTAGACTCAAAACTTACTTTTAGTCCAATGGTGGATGAATTAAAAGAGCGTTGTAATTCAAGGCTTAATTTAATAAAATATCTTTCAAATAAAAAATGGGATCTAAAACCAAAAACATTAGGTAATCTATACAAATCCTTAATAGGATCAATTTTGGATTATTCTTTTCCTTGTTTAAATTCATTCTCAGAAACTAACAACAAAAAAATACAAGTTATTCAAAATTCAGCAGTTCGATCTATTTTGAAGCTAAAATATGATACCCCCTCCAATATTATACACCAAGAGGCCTTCAATAAACTTAATGTCCTAACAATTTCGAATAGACTTTTTGAGTTGAGTTAGAGATATGTCAGGGCAGGATTGAGTCATTCTGTTCCACTGATCGTCAGACTGGTGGTAGAATATAGAGAAGGTTTCGAATCAAGATATATCGAATATCCAACTCCATTCTGTAATTGCTATCTAGCATTTCCTCTTTTTTTCCTGAACTATCAAATATTTAAAAATGTCTTAACTCTAGTTATTTAAACATATCGTTCTTAATTTTCTTTTGACTTATTTATCCTTTTTTTTTTTTATTTATTTTTTATCTATTTTACCTTATTTAATTTTATTTTATTTCATTTTTTTTTTTTTTAGTCTGAAGGAGCATTAGCTCGGTACAGATAAACACATAAAAAATAAATTTTAATGTCCAGTGCAAGCATTTTAGAAAATAACTTTAACGACACAGTCGAAGATGCTGAACCTTTAAAAATAAAAACAAAAGAAGCACAGGTAGGACTTTTCAGATCAGAACGAAGCGTTTAAAAGCGAGTCAAAATCATGCGAAAACCGTGGCAGTAAAATAACGAAAAGAAGATACTGGGCTTGTCCGAATAAATGTGGTAAAAAATAATTTTTGTGATATAAAAAAAAATAATATAGTTTTTTTTTAATATTTGTGTTTTTTTTTAATAAATAAGTGTTGAAATATAAAAAAAAGTTTTTTCTTAATTTTAATGAATATTTTTATTAAACGTGTTTTTTTTATAAAATTGTGGTATTTTATTAAAAAATTGTGGTATCAAAAATGATTTCGCGTTTTTTTAACCCTTAATTTTTATTAATAAGTATTTAATGTATAAATTTTTTATGTTCGAAAAAAAAAACCTTTCAATTGTAGACATGTCATGACATGTTCAAAGAGGAGAAGGAAGCCAGGAAGCACAGTGAGAATGTTAAACAGAATACCATCCAGAGTGTAATGGTTTGATTGAGAGGACGAACAGAACCATAAAACAAATCTTAAGGGTCTATGTTCATGATGCTCAAACGGACTGGGACATTCACTTAAAGCAAGTTATATGTGCCTACAACTTTTCAGCACATACATCTACTGGGTTTTCGCCGTATGAAGTGATTTATGGTACGAAGCCTGTGAAGGTTATGGATCAATTAGTTGGAGTGGCTAGTGAAAAAAATCTGAAGCTAGATGCAGACAGATACGTATCAAAAATTTTTCAAGCAAAAGATAAAATACACAAGCTTGTAAATAGCAATTTAGCTTTAGCTAGAGCAAAACAACAAAAATATTACGACCAAAAAGCCAAACTTTGGAAAATTTGAAACCTGGCGACTTCGTTTTACTGAAGAATTTTAAATCTGCTCTCAAGAAGTCAAAATGTTTTCTTAAAAAATTTATAGGTCCGTTTATTATCTTAGAAATTATAAATGAAGTGTCGGTTAAGATAACCACACTTGATCGAATTAAGAGTTTTGTTGTACACTTAAATCGTGTCAAGAAGTACATCTTGCCAAATAAGCTTTCAAATGATTGCGATACCGAATGGAATAGGGCCAAGTTCTTGCTGCACTCGAGTGATGAAGAATGTTCAAGAAGGAAATGAGCAGCGTTTTTCAAAGAGGGGAACATTGCACCATATCATTTCATCGTCATTGGGCAACTCCAGTTCCTCCTTGGCTACTACATCCTTCCTAACGTAAATGGCTACGCCTCTGTGACTGACCAATAGGTCTTTGATAAAATGGTTATACCCATCTAAAGCCACCAGTTATTTATCTTTGAACTACGTTTCGGTAATCAATATGATGTGCGGCATTGTAGCAGAGTGGATAAGGGCCTTGAACTCGTCTCATTTGTTTACAAGTGAGGTTGCATTTGTATAAAAAAATCTAATTGAGGACACGCTCAGTTTTCTGTTCATCGACACTTCCTCCTGACTACATGAGTGATCAACACTCAATGTAGATTTCCTTAAGCTTGTTGAACCGGATACCCCAGTAGAACTTTCTACCATTCTTGGTACCATAGCGGTGCCTCCCGTCTCCTTCAGGTAATTTATCATTCCTTTCATTTCTTTCTTTCCCTAGTTTGTATTCAAGCTCTCTCTCATCAGATGTTTTGTCAGGATTGATAAAGACATGTTTTAAAACTAGAATCTCTTAGGTTCCTCGCATTCTTCATTGCTATCTTCTTCTCAGTCAAGTCCTTAAATTCGACTATAATTTTATCTATGTTCTTACCACTATTGTCGGTGTCTTTATTTTTCCAACTTATCCGTCTCTGACTTTTAACACTTGATCTATCCATTTTCATGATTTTTAAAACTTCATCCACTTTTGTTTTATCTTCCTTCTCTCCCTCCTCACCAATTCCGAAAAATACCACATTTTTCTCGATTTCTCTGATTTCACTTACTACTTTGGTCACACTCACCCGTATCACACGGGATTCTTACCTTATTTTACCACCACCAACTAGTTCACTCCATGACATCCCCGACTTCATTATCGTTATCTTGTTTTTTTTTGAGATCCTCAACAGTTTTCTTCAAGTCATCTATTTCAACTTTTTTTTTTTACAGTATCAAACAATACTCTGATCTAGTGGTGGAATTTTTTTGTTGCCACACTATGCTGTCCGGCTCCTAAGGATTCCCAGCTTTTTATTAGCTATTATTTTCAAATAAATAATCAAATGAATTATTTTTAAAATTATCAAACCGGCTTTTATATTCTAATAAATTGCATTTACACGGTATTCTATCCATGTCAAAATGTTTAGAAATTTAAATCATTAATTTTTCACTTTCTTTTGTAATAAATTTGTATTGAAAACCCTTCAATTAGGCAAGTTATATTTTCAGCCAGATTCTTAGCTGAATGACCACCTAACATATGCCGAACAGCCAGTAACATGATCTGAAGATTAAGTTTTTTGTCAAGAAAATGAGCGGTTAAGCTAATATAAGAAAAAAGGTCTTTCCGTGTTGGAAGTTTAAAATTAGTATTTAAATAATAACAAAATAGCTTGAAGAATTGATTATCAACGCAACGAAATGGTAGATTTGCAGTGATAATAACACTCAAAGGACCGCGGTGTCAATTTGACACTTTTTGAATTTATTGCAAAATTTTTTGACATTTTGCGGATTTTTTGAGTTAATCGATATCTACAATAAAACAAAAGGAGGAGTTGATTTAGTCGATAATATAACAAAAACTTATTCGGGAAAATTTTAAACAAGACGTTAGCCAGTTCTTGTATTTTTTAATTTGTTGAATATAGCTGCAAAAAATAGTTGGGTATTGTACAAAGAATGCAACAAAAGTAAAATTTCGAGAAGATTGTTTTTGATTGGTATTGGACAAGAAATTATAGATCAGGTTATTCAAAATAAAGCTCAACCTACTACTTCAAACAATCCGTCAACATCTACTAGGAAACGTCCAAACAATAATGAGTCAGCATCAATTCCAGGTTCTATCAAAAAGACAAGGTTGGATGATAGAAGAAAGTGTCAAATAAAGAAGTGTAATCAGCACAAATCAAGTCTTACATGTTGTATATGCGAAAAAGTCGCTTGTAGCACTTGCTTAGATGAATCTGTGGTCACTTCAATTTGCAAGATTTAATCCGCGTCCAACACTACTCTGTGTCTCAATATCTTTCTTCAGGTATGGATTCAAAACCGAAACTGCATATTCGAAATGGGGTCGATCGAGACTTGTGTACATTTTTTTAATAAAACTTGAATTATGGTTTCTGAAGACATTTAATTTTTGCTCAAGAATTCTGTTGCTCTTGCCGATAACGCACTTATTTGCTAACAGCATTTCATATCGGTATTTACTATAACTCCCAGATCTTTCTGTTCAGAAGCCTCGGTCAACTTAAAAATCGGAGTAATGTTCGCTTTCTTCCATTCCTCCGGTACTGAATTTGTTCTGAATTCGAAAATGAAAAGTGATTTTTTAAATACTTTTTTTTATTTAATAAGAAAATATTTTTATTTAAAATTAAATCAAATTTTTGAAATTTTTTTACAAAGTCTAATTTTTAAATTAAAATTATGAAAAAATTTAAAAAAAAAAAAAACAACAAATTTTTATCGTAATTTAAATGCAGTTTATTTTAAAATTAAGAGCTTAATTGCGCTCAAGTTCAATTGTGTCAGAATTTTTTATCTTATCTTTATCACAGAAAATAATACAGCACATACATAATAAATATATACAAAATATAATAATATTCACAATTAAGATAAGGCCAATTAGAATGTAAGAAACTGTTAGAGTCCAAAAAGTAAAAAGATATAAGGTTTTGTCACAGTATAGATCCGACAATTTGTCATTATATTCAACTTTTCCATGCTTTGAATAGACCCATATACTTCCTTGAAATTAATTTTTAAATTTAGAGCAAATAAAATTAAACATAAACAAAGCTTTACCTGTTATAAACCAAGCAAATTGAAAAAGTCCAATTATTGTAATAATCAAGCCGAATATTACAGCAGCAACAACAACAAATCCATTTGGTCTTTTAGAATACAAAAATTTAAAAATTTACATCTTATTAATTTTTTTTCTTAATATTTACTTGATAAATCGAAAAATTGATGACACAAGTATAATAATTGAGAGAAAAATGGCAACTGAACCAGACACAACAAGCCAGACTGGTATGTTAGGTTCAATCGTGCAATTGTCCATATTATCAACGCCTATCACAATCATAGCTATCGGGTAAGCAGTAGCAATTAGTATATAAATAAGTGATAAAATAACAATAAAAAAAATCCAAGCTTAATAAAAAATAAAAATAATAAAAAAACTTTAATTCTATTTTTAAACATGTATTACATAAAGATTTTCTCCAACTGGTCTTTTCTGAACCTTTGGTGATGTCCATTTTTTTGATTAAAACTTTTTTTAATTAAACAAAAAAAATTGAATAATTTTTATTTTTTTTTCAAAATAAATCAATAAAAAAAGTTAAAATAAATATTAAATGTAAATTTGATTTTAATTTTATATTAGACATTATTTTAATGCTTGATTAATTTTATTTTGAGCGGGAACAAAAATGTATTTTAACTTAACTTCATTGTGAAATTAAATAGTCAAAATATTTATTTATAAAGTAACAGCAATGACTAACTATGTCTAATTTTATTTGATATGATATTTTTTATTTTTTGAATTACATAAAACAGTTCATCTAGAAAAAATATATTCACATTTTCTAATATTTAATTGATTGATACTTTATATAAGAATGTTTAGACATTAATTAAAAGCAAATTTCACAGATAATCCAAATAACATTTTAAAAAATTAATCAAAGATCTCAAAAAATGACTGCAAATTAAAATTATTTTTAATTTAAAATTTTTTTACTTTTTTTACCATTTTTTACCAAAATTTACCTTTGGATTTTAGCAATTTTTGAATGATAAAATTAGCATTATTTATTATACATTTTTTAAAAAATAAAATTTT
Organism: Brachionus sp. 'Tiscar'; assembly: GCA_006352455.1. Classification (NCBI taxonomy): domain Eukaryota; kingdom Metazoa; phylum Rotifera; class Eurotatoria; order Ploima; family Brachionidae; genus Brachionus; species Brachionus sp. 'Tiscar'. Next base: position 8,431 of record VANL01000667.1, read on the forward strand.
TGTATACATTTTAAGCATTCAAAATTTAATCTGTGCAAAATCTCTGCAATTAAATTTTAATGATTTTCTAATGCATATACTTTTTTTGCAGATATTAAATATCGGTGATACAAGCTATGTATCACATGATACATTTTGTAGAACCAGTTTTAAACCAAAGGAAAAAAATTAATTACAATTTAAAATTATTGTTCTTGTTTTTTTGTTCCAAAATTCACAAAGCCGGATTTTAATAATTACAGCTTAGATGATCAACTCGATGCAGTCACCTCTCAAAAAGGTACTTAGAAAGGAGATGGGCTCCTCCCTATGCTCCACAAGGAGCTAACAAAATTAAAAAAAAAATGCTACATGTCATAGAGGTGGCAACTTTAAGTAACATTTAAAAGTTTGAACTTCAGACTAAAAATTTTTTGTTCTCATCTGAAAATAGTTTTTAATTTCTTTTGTTTAAAATTATTTTAAAAAAAGACAAGAATTAATTTAAACTTTTTCATTCATTCATATTTTAAATTTTATTTTATTTTTATAATGAGTTAATCGTTAAAATTCAAATTTTCTCTTAAGCCAAGTTTCATCAGTTAATTTTTTAGAAAGTTGTTTTTGAAATTGGAAAAAAATCTTAAAAAAAATTTCGAATTTTTTCTAAAAATTTTTTCGCTTAAATAGACCATATTTCGGTAATCTGTAAATTAATGTCAAATGATTCTAATGTCAAAAATTTAATGTAAAAAAAAATAATGCCAAAATATTTTATAGTCAAAAAATATTTTAAGAAAATAATGCTAAATAGATTTTTTGCTAATTTACGCAAATTTAGAAAATAAGAAAATAGTGTCAAAAAAATTTAATGTTCAAGTAATCTACTGCTAATTTAAAAAAATGCCAAAAAAAATCAATTATAAGAAAAAGAAAAAAAGAAATTCTAGAGATAACTCTGAGTCTCGCCGTATTTGTATAGAAACTCAGATGCTAATTGAACTTCCACTTCCACTTTCACAATCATTCTTTTTGGAACATTTTGTTCTACCAATTGACTTTGAGTATTGTTGTAATATTTTTGTATTGATTTTGTTATATCTGCTGTTACCTCTTTTTTTAGATCTTGAGTTGACTTGAGTAAAATGATTTCGGAGTCTGTCAACGAATCATGGTAATGCTTTCCATTTTGCTTCACTACTTTGTTCTGTTTAATATGAATGCTGGCAAAGCAATTGGTTTCACTAAAAACATATCTAAAAACATGTTGAAGAGTCTTTATTGTCAGTTCTCCACCAATATCGAAAATTTTTAAATATAATTATGGGATGAGAGTTTTTTATATTATCGATACCGAAATTACTGGTAATATATATTATATCTTGATTCATTTTTAGATATAATGTAAATAAATAGAATGGAATAGAATGGTTTACTTATTTTTGGAAAGTTTATTTTATATTATGTAAATTTGCGGTTTCTATTTCTTGATTATTGTTAATCAAAAAATTTTAATTAAATCAAGGAATTCAATAAAAAAAATTTTGTCATTGCTTTCATTCGCACTAGTTTCTTTAATTTTTATTCGGCAATAATTTCTTTATTTAGAGAGAAGACATTAATTTCCTAAATATTAGATTATAGTAAATCCATATTTCAGCTCTATAATTATTCTATTTTTACCAAAAACTATGATTATTTGAAATTAAAAAAATCAACTATTAAGTAGTTTTTTTCCTTTAATTGTATAACAAATAAACTACGATCATTTTCTTTTAAAAAAATGGGTCTGATTATTGACACTTACAACAAAATGCAAATTTACATAAGAAAATTTAAATATACGTAAGATCTTTTTACAATAAAGTAAAAGTATCTAGTTTGTTATAAAGTTCTTTATTTAAATGTATTAAAAAACCATATGAATGTAAAAAAATATAAAAAGTGACACAAATAAAATTATTTTAAATTGGATTAATCATAACTTAATGGATTTGACTTTGTTTTCTTTTTGCCAGGTTTAGCTCGAGTAGCGAACAAATCCTCTTGAATAAAACCTTTTAGTTTGAGTTTTAATTTTATTGCCAATTTCAACGCGTGCTTACAAATGAAATTTCTATGGAAATCTTTGCACGTACAGCTGCAATAATGATGTCTATGATATATCAAGTTAATATCAGATAGGAGATAATATCTATCGTCATACAAATAAATTCATGTTTAGAAAAGATAAATTTTTGACTAATATTTTATACTCTTAATTTCAATGTTATCAAATCCAAACTCAAAAATCGGATGAAATTTGGTTTTTTTGTTAGTTTTTTTGGGTGATTTATCTTTCTCAGTAATATTTTCAACGATGTTTTCTATTTATTTGTTAATAGTTTTTTTTTATTTTTCAAAAGATTATTTAGAGAAAAAAATTCTAAATTCAATTTTTACACAAACTATAATTTAGTAAAAGAAAATCAGACAAAATATCAACTCAAGTTACTTTTTAACTTTTTACTGAAAAAATAAATTCAAGTCAAGTCCTGACTTGGACTTGACTTGAGACTTGATGAACAACTCTGCCTCATACACCAAAAACTCATCCAAATCACTCTCGTCATTGAACTCTTTTAGAAAATCCCATTCAAGACTTCTTGTTGAAGAGTTTTGTGAACTCTGCGATGATGTTTCATTTTCCATTTTAAACTTTTTGTTTAGTGTTGTATTATTTTCTAGACTATATGTTTGCTTTAATTTTTATATGTGTGTTTTTATTTATATATGTATATTTTACTTGTCATAAGTAAGATTTAAGAATTTTAACTTCGAATTAGAAATAAGTGTATATTTTACTTTTTATGTACAAAATATTTTTCTTATGTATATTCGCAAAACGTCATAAGTGAAAAAACAGAGACCCAAAAAAAATTAATAATAAAATTTAAATTTTAAAATTAATTTTTATTAAAGAAAATTCACGAAGCCTAATTTTTTATTTTAGAAATTCTAATTATTTTATGGGACAATAGATTTGTTAGTTATTATGATTATATGGGTCTATTTTAATCCTTGATTAGAGTTGAATGTAAAAACTAAAAATTATTCTAATCATTTTTAGATACAAATAAAAAAGCAAACTAAATTTTGAGAAAAAAGCATTTAAATTTAAAAAAAAAATTTATTGACAAAAAACAAATAGATTCATATTGTAAAAAGAGCAACCTTCAAAATAATAGTTTTTTTTTAGACATAAAAATTTTAAATAAAAAGGAGGAAAATCTTTTATGTTTTTTATTCAATCTATTTCTAGAATAAAATTATTAGCCTTTTTTTTTTGATTATTTTTAAAATCTAAGATAAGGAAATAATTATTTGACTTATGTAAAAGTTATAAATATGCTCTTGTGACATTAAAATTTAATTTAGCTAATTTAACATTTTTAAATGACATTAGCTTTAAAAAAAAATAAAATTTTTTTTGTCTTACATGTTCTCTCCTAAGTAATATTCACTGTTTGGTTTTTTAAAATTTTTATTTATTTCTATAATTAAAAAAAGAATTAATTATGACTGAAATATCCGAACTTTTTTGTTTTTACATTATGTTGCAAAATTTTAGAAATTTTTATTTGTTTATACAAAGACTGTTTTTATGTTTATAAAAGGTGGGAAAATTTTTTTCTGTCATCAATCCTAAAACCTAAAGCCTAAAAAAAAATCAGAAAAAAATACAAAAGAGGAAAAAGCTATACAATTAATAAAAAAAATCGGTTCAAATGTTTAGAAATTTTTTGATTATAAAGGATATGGGGCAATCATAAATAAAAAATCGAAAAATTAAACTTTTATATATTTTCTGGTAAATCTCGACGAGCTGAATCATAATCTGTTAGAATTATAAAAATCTGACCTTCCAATAAAAAGTTACAGCGCTTCAAAGTTCTAGAATTTTTTTTAATTACTGTTTTAACACTCAAAACCCGGAGGGGTTTTTTGGACCCCTTGAGTTACTTTTTATTTTCTATTTTTTTTCCATGAAAATAAGCATATTTTGCAAAAATATAAATTAACTTAAATATTTTTTGATTTTAAATATCTGATTTGAAATAAAATTTTAAAAAATGGGTAACGTTTATTTAAGCAAAAACAAATTAAAGATAAAGTAAAAAGCTCCGGAAAAACTCCTCCGGTGTTTGAGTGTTAAGTTAGACAACCATATCTCGGTTAATTTTGAAGCTAATTAGACTTTTTGTATAACAAAATGTTCAGAATTGAGCAAGGAATATAAAAAATTTTAGATTAATAAAATATTTGATTTCTATATAGATGATTTTCAGCAGTTAATAAAATTTATTTTTTAATAAAATTCCTAAAAAAAGAATATGAATGCTTAAATTTCAATGAATTAAAGGATGATTGAAAATCTGCTGTGATCATTTATTTTTTATTTATGCCTATCATAAACTGTTTTATTTCAAATAAAATTTAAAATCGCTGAATAATTTTCCTGAACCATTTAGTTTTTTATCATTCCTATATCAATTTTTAACAATAATGTTCAATTATTCATACAAAATTTTAGATGATGGTATTAGAATTTAGAATTTATTTTAAAAGCAAGCTAATAGTCAAAACAAGATTTTCACACATTTGGATAATTTCATTTTAGACTTTTAAATTAATTAAATTTTATATATTAAAAAAGAATTAACTATCAACCATTTAAAATTGTCTTTTTTTTATAATATTTATTTAATATTTAAAAAATGTTTCACTAGTTTGAACATTTGTATTAAATCTCAACGTAATTTTCTTGTTTTTATACTTGGTAATATCAGCCTAGCTAGCTGCTGTAGATACTCCAAAATTGTAAGCTCAGGTGCTAACCGCGTCGCCTTACGTTACACTCTTTTTGTCTCATCTATATCGTTTTTTAAGTAAAGACATGAGCAAATTGCATATTCCAAATGAGGTCTGACAAGTGAACCCTATAGTAGTCTTACTTTTTTTGTTATGGAAATTCAAAAGATCTGCAGATTATTTCCAACCAACGGTTTGCTCTTACAGCCAGATTTTTGTCTTGAGAATTCCATTTCAAGTCACTTTGGATACAAATACCTAAGTCTCTTTCGCAAACAGACTTTTAAAGCGGTTTTTGAATCGATAAAGTAATCAACTTTTGTGCACTTATCAATATTCAGTAATGCTGACCACACCTTTAACCATCTACACATGTTCTCTTAATCCGATTGTAGACTAAGAATTGAGCTGAGACTCTTTATAACCTGCATAAACTTCACATTCATTTTTGATGTCATTAAAGTAAAACAAAAATTAATGGTCCGAGAACTCTGACTCCTGAGACACTTTACTTATCAAATCTATCCAATCTGTACATTACGTCTTTTACTAAGCTCTCAAGTAACTTGCATATCAAACTGATAAACAAGACTGGGCCAAAATATCTTGATGACAATCTAAAATCTTTCTTGTTAAGTGGATTTTAATACTTTTGTTGATGTAGATCAAGATATAATTTCGATTGGCATTGAAGGATTCTGAGAACTATTCCATTAGACGAAATTTGTTGAAAATTATCTTCATAAAATTTATTGAGGGAATTTTTAGATAATATTGAACAAAAACAAGTTTTTAATAAATAGAAACTAATCGATCTTTCTTATATCTTAAATGAATTAAAGATTTTTAAACAAAGATAAAAACAAACTAATTTGAATAGCTTAAATGTTAATTTTTTTGTTGTTTGCAATTTTTAGGTAATGATTATGGTAATGATTTTGCTTTCATATGATGCATACCTTTTATTTGTTCCCAACTTTTGGAAGAATCTTCTTCGGTTTTCCTTTCTTTATCCATATTCAAATCCTACATTCGCTGCTACCATATGTAACACTTAAAGTCTGGCCACTACTTTAGGCGTAGTAAAAGATAACGAATTCGTTTAAAAATTTATTTAATTAAATAATACTGAATATATAAGACTAAAAATATAGAATAAAACACTACAATTTATAGTGAAGTTCTTAATGCGGGTCTACCCGGCTATGTGAACAATAATTGTTCACTGCTTAGGTGAACAAAATGTTCACCTAATTTTAACAAATTATTTTTGTTCACATTAACACTAATGTTCACTTAAACCTTGACTGTTCACATAAAAATGATCTTGTTCACCTAACATTCAATGCTAAAAAATTAAAAGAATAAACAAATAAAATTTTCATAAATATTTTTTTCATAAGTTTGTTAAAATTATTTTGAAACTTTTAATCATGTAAAAAGAAAAAGTAAGCGCTTACTTAAATTTAAGAACAAGTGATGAAATATTTAAGATATATACAAGTAGAAAAAATTTTCACTTCAACTATTTGCTTATTTGTATTTCAAAATGTTGAAAATTTTTGAATCGGAAGAGTATAAGTTATTTAATAAAGTAAAAGAGCGTGGATTAGTAGTATTCTTTGAGTGAAACTAAAAAAAAGGCAGCTTTTTTTGAATCTTTGGCCAAAGAAAATTCACAAATACCAGAGTCCACGGTTGAAAATGTAGAAAAAGTACTTAGTAACAAGCGTAATCCAGTGAAATGCGTTTTATGCGGTAAATATTTTGAAGGTGAACGTGGACTAAATTTACACAAATCAAAAAGTCATTAAATATATTGACCATTAAATAAAAAAGACTAAAATATTATTATTTACTTTACTAAACGACCTTATTCATGATTATAATTAATAAATTTTATGTTGTTCACCTAATATCAGTTCTGTTCACATAACCACCTGGTGTTCACCAAAAAGGTTAAAAAATCACTTTATGTGAACAAAAATTAATTTTTAAAATTAGGTGAACATTTTGTTCACCTAAGCATTGAACAATTTTTGTTCACATATTATGTGACCAAATATTCACATAACCGGGTAGACCCCTTAATGCTAGATTAAGAATGAATATAAATAAAAACTAGGAAGTAAAGCTCAATCATTCTATAATAAAATAAATGTTAATTATATTATTATTAATTGATTGTTGCAATAACCGTTATAAGCTGTTGTTTGATAGCGGATCATAAATCATTGCTTTTAAATATTTATGTTATCCATAAATATTAATCTACTGTTTAAAATGAATATAAACAAAACTATGGAGAGTCGGTTATATACCGTAACAAGTATATTGCTAGTATTAAACACTGTGAAAAACATTAGATTTTGGGATTATTTATTAATATTATTATTATTATTATTGTTATTATTATTCTTTCTATTAATTTCATCTATATTATTTTCTTTCTTTATTATTTGTTTAGGCAAGAAGTGGTCATTTATTAATAAATTTATTATTATTTAATCTCTATTAATTATTTGTGTTATAACCGCGAACCACTAGATCCTAGCAGATCCGGACAAACACTCTAAATTAATTAAGATTAATAACAATAATAGATTTTGGGAAATTTAGTACAATAGAACAAAACAAAATGTTTAAAATTCTTATAACTTTTTTTTAAAGATTAAAAACAAGTTCTGTAAATACAACATGGTGCAACATTCATAGTTGCATTATTAAGAACATTCTGGTAAAACTCTGCAAATTTAGCACAACTTAAATTTGAAAAAATTTGACTGTAGTGCATTTTGCAGAGATTTTGCACACCATTAGCATACTCTAACTATTGATGCAACTTAGTAAGTTACACTGTGTTGCATTTACATAACTAATTTTTAGCCTTTAGAAAAAAAGTTATTCAATTTTTTAAATTTTTTTCTATTCTTATTTTCATTTTGTACTGAATTTCACAAAACCCAATTGTATTAAATGATCAAATTTTATAATAAATCAATTTTGCTCATCATATTGTTTTCTCTAGTGACAAACGTTCACTAAAGCATCTTTAAATTGAATGACACAATAGTGCTATATCCCCGTAATGCCATAAAGAAAGTATGTGATCAAATAATTAGAGAAACCTAGTAAGTGCGCAACAATAAAAAAGTTCAATTATTCAAGTCTCTATCTTGTTTAATCATATAAATAGTTTATAATTTATAATTACATTTTTGTAGCAATTTACGATATGTCTGACAATTCTTACTTTATATTTTAATATCAATTATTGTACAATTAGATTTAATTCTCAAATCAATAATTTTTAATTAATAAAACGTTTAAACTTTATATTTGAAAATTAAAGTCAATTTTTTAATGGTAAAAGAGAAAAATAAAATCATTCACTTTTTGTGACATACTGTATATATATATATATAATTTGACAAGTTTTAAAAAAGGCATTAACTTGAACAAATTCGATCTGTGTCTGTGATCTGGATAGAGCAGTGACTGAAGAAGTGCATGCAATTCCTTTTTAGAAAGAAACCTGAAGCGGATAATTTAATAAAAGAAATTATTTAAAAAAACTAAAATTTATTTCAATTTAAAATTAACTAAATATTATTTAAAATATTTTAAAAATTTTTTCGCCTTTACAACAAACTCTTTCCGGCTAGTAATAAATTTTTATATTTTTTCAATTTTAACTAATTTAAAAAAAAATTTAAAGAGAAGGACCCAAAGAGTCTATTTTTATATTTTTTGAGCAAAGAAATTTATTGCCGAAACATTTTTACAAAATAAACATTAAATTTTAACTTCATTTTTTATGTTTGCATGTTTGTGAAAAAAATTTCTGAATGCAAAAAACTTGTTTATTTACATATATATGCATAAAATATTTTTAAAATAAATAATTCTTAGAGATTAGAAAAAATTTTTTTTTAATTTTATGATTTAAATGACAATTTACTTTTTGCTTAAAATTTAAGTAATACAAAATTCTATTTTATTTATTTATTTTGTTGCTTCGAAAAAAAAATGTGAATAATAAATGTTCTCATACATTAAGTTAAGATTTGTTATAATCACATTAAAAATAAATAAAATCCAAAAAGTTTACTGATTGTTTTTTTGTGACCATTTTCTCTCCGGTTTCTCTTGATCTTTTAATTGATTTTTTTCTTGGTATTCCCTTGGGTCTTTAACTTGATCTTGATCATTAATTTTTTTTTTCTCATTTAAAAAAAAGACAAAATAATAAACATAAGTAGGATTTAAATTATTAATTTTAGTTTTAAATTAAAATTTTATTTTAAATAAAGAAGGGTGCAAAAAAGTATGCTACACTATAGTGCAGCATTTTTTTAAATATATTTTATTTTAGTCAATTTTAATTTATAAATTTTTGTTCGAAAGGTAAACTTCATTTATTTAATTAAAAAATTGAAAATTTTTTTTAAAATTAAAATTAAAATTTTTTGAAAACAAAAAAAAAATTTCTTATTTCTCTTTGTTTTTTTCTCTTTAATTTAAAAAAAAATGTTTTAATAATTTTGCTAAAAAAGCATGCTCTAAACATTTAGGAAACAGTGAAGATGCCTTAATATGATTCAAAAAGAAAATATTTTTTGTTTAATTGGCCGACAAAAACAAATTAAATTGTTTTCTTGGAAAAATATTTTAAACAAGCATAAATTATAATAAATTAAATATTTTGTAGAGTTGTAAAATTAAGTATCTGATTGACTTGATATGTTTTAATGCAACATGGGCTTTTTTGGTAACTTGGTTTGAGGTAGCATCTTATGATGGCACAAATAAATCAAATTCATTTCAAGTATTAATCGCTTCAAATGGCATTCATTCATATTCAATATTCAACTATGAAAAACTAGAATGGTCATCAACTATTTACGATTCATTATATGCACAAGCTGGATTTAATTATGGAGATGGATTTAGATCACTTACTTTACCTGGATCAATGACTGAAGATGTTATTAATTTGACTCTAGCTTCAAACATTGGTGTGCCTGGTAGATGGATTTACAAAATTGATGATCCAAGTGTTTTAGATTTTAGTTGTGGTCAAGGTATTAATTGCTTTAATTTTAGCAAAAGTGTTTTGTATGAATCTGGTCCGATTTACGGTGACACTAATTTTAAGGATAATTTTTATTCAAATTATGCTTTTGTTTTTTTATCTGAAAAATTTTCATTTTTTGGAAAATATTTCACTCAAATTTATATTAACTCATATGGTCTGTTATCATTTGAAAAACCAGTTTTTGATTATTATCCTATTAAATTTCCAATAGATAATTATATTTCAATAGCACCTTTTTGGCATGATATTGATATTAGTAAAGGTGGAGACATATATTATAGAGAGATTCAAAATGGTACATTACTTGATCAAATAAGTAAAGATATATCAACAAGTTTAGAGGAAGATTTTATTGCAACATGGGCTTTTTTGGTAACTTGGTTTGAGGTAGCATCTTATGATGGCACAAATAAATCAAATTCATTTCAAGTATTAATCGCTTCAAATGGCATTCATTCATATTCAATATTCAACTATGAAAAACTAGAATGGTCATCAACTATTTACGATTCATTATATGCACAAGCTGGATTTAATTATGGAGATGGATTTAGATCACTTACTTTACCTGGATCAATGACTGAAGATGTTATTAATTTGACTCTAGCTTCAAACATTGGTGTGCCTGGTAGATGGATTTACAAAATTGATGATCCAAGTGTTTTAGAGTTCAGCTGTTCAAATAAACATCCATATATTTTTTATTTTTATTATTTCTACTATTCATTTGGTGGAGAAGAAATATTAGTAAATGATCTATGTTTAAATAACAGTTTAAATCCTAATGTTGTTATTGATAATAAATATGTAATTGAATGTAAAATTGTTGATATTTCAAGCTGTATTTTTACTACACCATTTTTAAATAAAAGTGGAGATTTATCAATTGACATTTTAGTCGACGATGAAAAAATTAATTTGGGAAAAATAAATTTTATTAAAGAACCAGGTATTTTAGATGGTTTTTATACAATATTTTTCGATAATTTAAAGCCAGCTTATAATTTGAGTTCACAAGAAGAAATAATAGTAAAATTTGCTGACTTTTATAATTTTTATTTTTATTATTATGATATTTATTTAATTCGCTACCATTTGATCAAAATAGAATTTTTTTCTTTGATTTGTTAATTGATTATTGTAATCCAACAAATACTGAATTATGTGACTTTTTTCATCCGGGTGCAAGCGTTTGCTATAGATCTTTTTTTGGAGTTGAGATAAACAATTATGTTGCTGAACAGCAATGTTGTTATGACAAAAATGGAAGTTTATTAGTTGGACACCCTGGCGGTGGCAGCTTGGATCTACAGCATTCACTAATTTTTCATAGAGAAAAAATTGAATCAAAAATTTTTCCGTATGCTCGTTGTTGTTTGCTTTCGAGCAATTGTGATCTTTATTTTGAAAAAAGACCATCTGACAATGGCAGTAATTGGCAGCCTCCGGCATTTGGCGGCGGTGCAGGTGATCCACATTTTACCACATTCGATGGCATTCAATATACATTCAACGGATTTGGAGAGTATGTTTTTTTTCAAGTAAAAGAGGCCAATTTTTCTGTCCATGTTGAATTAGCTCCTATTTTAGCAGATAATGGAGAGATGACCAAAGGCACAGTTTACAAATCAATTGCTATTCAAGGCAACGGAACAGACCATGTTGAAATTAGAGTAGAAAAGTCTCAACTGGTTATCTTTATAAATAAACGAGATTATTTTCAAGACCTTTTTTTTGAGCAATTAAATGGACTCATTATTGAACAATCAGATACAGATAGTTTTAGTTTAATTTATGAAAATGGAATTAACTTTGAAATAAATTCAACTAAATCGAAAAATGCTTTGACAATTTTCACTTCAATTTCTGAATTATACAAAGGAAAAACTACTGGTCTAATGGGAAATTTTAATGCTAATCAAAACGATGATTTTACTCTGCCTAATGGTACAGTTTTAGATCTAAATGCTGAAAATGACAAAGATATATATGAACAATTCGGCCAAAAATGGCTTGTAAGTGAAGAAATGAGCATTTTAAATAAATCTTCCACATTTTCACTTAGAAATGATTATGTTCCAAATTTTATGCAAGATGGAATAAAATTTGACAACGAAACACAAAAAGAAACAGCCCAAAAATTATGTTCAGATGATAAATATTGTCTTTTTGATTTTAGTTTAACTGGTGATTCAGAAATAGCTGGCAATAATTTGAGATTAAAATCAGTAATTAATTCATATGAAAAAATATTGCTTCAGACTAATCAAAACAATGTTAATTCATCAGAAATATCTTTGACATCTAGCTTTAATAATCAAACCGAACAGTCGATCACAAGCACAAGCAGTTCGTCAAATTTGACTTTGGTTTCAACAAATTCGTCTTTAACAACACCTAGAAACTTAGCACAATACCAAATAAAAATCAAATTTAATCAAATAATCTTTTATCTCTTTTTATTAGTTCTTTCAATTTTTTTTTAAATTTATTTAATTAAATGTTAAGCATTAAATAAAAATTCAGCTCTTGTTAATTAAATTAATTTTTTTTCGGCATTGTGAATTTTGGAACAATTTGTTACAATTTAAAATTTTAGTTCTTGTTTTTTTGTTCCAAAATTTACAATGCCTTTTATTCTAAATTTAAAAGAAGCAGTTTGATGTAATGGCCCAAGTTCTAACTTAAATCTTGGAGCAGACTTGGGCAAAAGTAAGAAAAAAAAATCAAGTGACTGATCGTATGACTTGACTTGAAATTTTTCTATCTAAGCAATTAATCAAATAAATCACTTTATTTTTTGAAATATTAAAATAATCAATTAGATTTAAAAAAAATAAATTTAATGAAAAGAAAAATTCAAAGTCTTCAAAATTGCTGCTAATTGACTACTATTAATATTAAAAAAAATGAAATCTGAGAATTAGTATTAAAGATGAAAACGGTTTTGTATTTTTAAAAATAACTTTATTTTAGTTTTTTTTTTGGAAAATTTTTTATTTGCTTGAATAGTATTTATTCTGTTATGTTGCTAAGAGCCAGACTTGTACAAAAGTCACGAAAAAAAGTCTCAAAAAGTCATTAAAAAGTCAAAGTCAAGACTTTGAATTTAAAAATTTGAAAAGTACAAGTCTTGACTTGACTTGTTGGAAAAATTTAAAAAGTACAAGTCATGACTTTGTACTTTTAAAGTTATTATTAATTTATTTAAAGAAATCAATTATTGATCAAAAAATATTTTCATGGTTTTTGGGTTGCAATTTTCACTCATTTTTAATTTTCATTTTGATTCAATTTATTTAGCTTAAATCAGTACATATATAATAATCTATGTTGGTCAGAACTGAAATTATACAAATATTCAGAATCTTTAAAGAAATTTTAATAACGATTTAAATATTAAATGCTTAAAAAAACAAATTAATGTCGTTTTATTCCTAAAAAATTTTTATGAATGACTTACATTTTGAAATAAATAAAGTTGCAATTTCGCTTTTAAGCTTAAGATTATTTGACTTAATCCAGCACTTGCACGTGCGTTCCTCGAACAGTTTTTTTTTAAATAAGCATTTTATCATCAAAAAGTTAGCATCTATTAAGCCAAAAATTGTCACTATAAATAAAAGAGATTTACAATCTTTTTAAACAATCTCTAAAATATTGCTTATTTATAAAATTGGTATATTCTATTTCTTTTTTAATTTTCTATAAAATTAAGCTTTGATTATTATTTATTTATTCTTATTTAATTTAACTTTAGAGAATTTTAAACACGATTTTAAAAATAAAAATGAATATTAATATTCAAATTCCGAAATCTGAAATTTTGAGAACTTGTTTTACGGATTTTACAGTCGAAAGTAAACATTTTAAATAAAAATAATAATTTTTTATTTTTTTATAAATTCTTTTATACAGAAAACAATGAAAATATCATTGTTTCAAGATCTGGTGTGTGTATCACTTGCAAAATCAAAATTACTGACACAAAGACCAATACATCGAATTTTATACGACACACGAAAAAATGTAATCCACAGTATTATGAAGAATTCAATCAGAAACAGAATAGAAGAAAAGAAGTTTGCGAAACTGACAAAAAAAAGAAATTAAATCAAGAAAACATAACTTTCTTTATATTTAAATATCTAATTATCGGATGTAGCTTGCCATTTCGACTAATAGAAAGTGATGGTAATTAGAATTTTTTTCTTATTTTGTAAAATTAAGTTGATTTTTTTAAACTTTTAATTATGCTCCTAATTTTATTTATTATTATTGGAACGTTAATAATTAAATTGATCTTATTATTAAAATTTAGGTTTTCAAATTTTCATGTCTTTGGTTTGTGACAAATGGAAACCATGTACAAGGACGGCATTAAATAAGCTTCAAAGAGAAGCTTACAAAACTTTATGTTCCGTTTTGAAGCAAATAAATTCTTAATTACTTTATTTTTAAAAAAATATATGAAATGAAATAAGTATATGAAATGAAAATATTTTTTATTTAATAATATTTTTTAATCAATAATTAATTTCTTTATATAAATTAATAATAACTTTAAAAGTACAAAGTCAAGACTTGTACTTTTTAAATTTTTTCCAACAAGTCAAAGTCAAGACTTGTACTTTTTAAATTTTTTCCAACAAGTCAAAGTCAAGACTTGTTCTTTTTAAATTTTTTCCAACAACTTGTGACTTTTAAACAACTCTGCTAAGAGCAAATATTTGGTAAATGCATCTTCTATCTCTTCTAAATTCTGCATGTTCTTCTCTAGCATCCAAAGCGCAATTGATTATACTGCAGAACGCCTTGCTTCCTATTGGTAGCAGAGTTATTTCTCGCTAATTATTAGGGTTGAAGATCGTTTAAGCAACTAGCGATTTCGTTCGCCAAACAATAATTTTTCGAAAAATTAATCGATAATCTTTCGATATAAAAAAAAAAACGATAATATTATAGTTATTTTGAACTAAAACATTGATTAGATTTATCGATATTTTTTTATTTTATTTGTCGATTGTGATTACTGAAATTTTTTGAGAATTTTCATAAAAATTATAATTTAAATTTTAATTTTAAATAATTTATTAAATAAGTAATTATTAATTTTCTTAAATTTACGATTTAGACTAGAATTTCTTTAAAAATATGTTAAAAAATTATTTTAAAAAATTTAGATTTAAAATTTTAGTGAGTCTACAAAAGTAACCAAGTGATTAAATAATTAAAATTTTATAAAGTTTTTTTAATTTAAATTAATTTAGTTGAGTTTTATAAAAGTTAATTTTTCTAAATTATGTGGATTCAATCTATTTCTTTCTTCATTTTGAAAGAAACCGGCTACTGAAAAAAGACTCTGAGCGGGTACTGAAGTTGGTGTTATACAAAATAATTCCTTCACTATAATAGAAAGATTAGGCAAATTTGATTCAAATTGTTTAAAGAATACGAGTGGATTTATTATTTCATCATTATTATAAGCTTTGTAAAAATTATCGGCTTGATTTTCGTAAAAGTTTAACTCATCATCCAGAGCAGAGGACACAGTAATTGAGTCATTTTTTCGTGAGTCTTGTAATTTCCTAATCAAGCTATTTGTTCTTGTATTTTCTTTTCTTTTACTTTTAATTGAAACAGGACTATTTTGAGTATTAGAAGTCTGGAATCTAGGGGACGAAGATGATCTTTGTTTAGAAGAACTGTCATTTGAAATGTTATTTTGGCTTAATATTTTCAATGGAGTTGAAGGCTGATTTTGATGTGTGTTTGCTCTTGATTTTTCTCTTTGACATTTTATTAGATAAAAATTTCGTAAATGTCTAAATAAGTAATAGCCTTGAATATATCATCGTTAAACAAATAAATAAATCTCTTTTTGATTGATTTAATAAGAACATTTTTAATTATCTCAACTTCAGCATTCAAAAATACCATTGAATCAAATTCTTGGTAAACAAAATTGTATACAACTGGAAATAAATGATCTATTGAAACGGTTTTTCTTGTTGATAATACAGTTGTTAGCTCTTTTAGTGGTTGTAAAATATTACACAATTCCTCTATAAGACCAAATTCATGATCATTCGGAACATAATCTTCAATAGTATAGCATCCAGGATCATGGTGAATTCGTTTAAGAGCTGTTTTATTTATTGTTATTGACTTAAGCATATCAAAAGTTCCACTTCACCGGGTGCATACATCTTGTACAAGCTTGCAATTACGATTGTATCTCAGACTCTTTTGTGATTCTTTAAGTTTTCGTTGAACTGCCTCCGAATGCTTAAATGACCCAACAAGATGTTTGCATTTTTTCATAAGCCTATTAATGGTTTCTTTTGTTTTGTTTTCAATTTCAATATCAGTATTTTCTCTTGACAATATTTCTCTTTTTCTTAAATTATCATTTTCATTGATATCATAAATATAATATTTATTGTTTTTTTCACTAATTTTTTTAAATTTAAATAGATCTGACACGCATAGATTTAATTTATGACCTGCAAAAGGCAACTTAATAACATTGTCTGGGAACTGCGAAACGGCACTTTTAAAATTCGCGCCAGAGTCTGAAATTACCCTTCTAATAACGATCTGCCACCCTCCTAATTATCACAAATCATTTTCTAACCTTTTTTGTATGAGCTTGTTGAACATTAAAAAGTTTCAGCTTATTTATTAATTAAAAATTGTTTATTGACTGAAAGTTCGATTCAGTCACCTCTGTGTCAGATCTGAGCCTTCGCTCAAAAAGTCACTTAGAAAGGAGATGAGCTGAAAGCTCCCCCCTATGTTCCACAAGGTCAGGATTACGACTGAATGTTTTAGACTTAAATTCTGGACGAGCCAAGGCTCCTTCAAAAACTAATTTGGTTTTTTATTCACAATATTAATAAAACATATCTAATAGAGCGAAACTGTCAAAAATTAATATATTTATTTACTAATTTGATAGAAAATATAACTAAAACAGTATTATCTTTTAATTAATTATTGACACTAATTAATTTATTCGCATTTTTAACATCAAAAAAGAAAATTAGAAATTAAATAAATGTACATGTGCAAAACCTATTTGAAAATATATTTTTTTTAACTTTCTTTAAATTTTTTTTTTTTTAGCTGATTTACTTTATTTTTATTTCATCTTATTTTATTAACTTTATTCTTATTTTTATTTATTATTTTTCTTTTTTTTTTTTAATTTATTCTTAAGGAGCTCTTGCTCGGTACAGAAAATAAATAAATGAAAATAAAAAAAAATTTTTTTATACTCATGTGACTTCGAATCTTTGTATACTAATATTGAACCAAACCATGCAATAAACATAATATGTGATTTTCTTAAAGATACTTATATTTTCATTGATAACTTTGATTTTAATTTAATTTGCATACATATAATTTTAGATTTAATTTTTAAGTCAGGAATTTTTCAATTTGAAAATCTAAATTATTTACAGATAAAAGGGTTACCCATGGGATGCAAATGTGGACCATCATTAGCTAATCTCTTTCTATTTATTTTGGAAAGAAAATGGGTAACTTTTCATCCTGAAGTTCTATATAAGAGATATATAGATGACATTATTATTGTTTCTATGATTGAATTGAATCATGATCATTCACATCAGAAACTTTTCTTTTTTTCTTTTCGTTCTATGTATATAAATAAAATGCTAAACTTTATGCTAGTCTCATAGT
>VANL01000668.1:0-26061 GCA_006352455.1 Brachionus sp. 'Tiscar'
TACATATTCACAAATAAGCAAGTTTTGAAAAAATTCAAAAAGCAGTTTTTCAATATTGAGGAGCAAAAGAGTTTAACTATAATGCAAAGTAAATAAAAAATCTAATACTTAAAAAATTTTTTTTTACCATTATTTTTTTAAATAAAAGCTACAGTTCAAAATCAAATATCAACATCCAAAAACGATTCTCAACTTTTATCTTCGTAGACAGTTATTTTTGAAATTTTAATCAATTTAGCTTTTTCATTCCTTTTGTCTGTCAATATTTTAACTAATTCATTATTGAAAATATAAAATTTATTTATTTTCCCAATTTTAAAATAGTTTAATAATAAAATAAATATTACCCAAAAAATATGACTGTTACTGTAGTGAAATTATTAAAAGCTTTCAACTGAGCTATTTTAGTCATTGAATAATCGGTATATTTTGCCGCTTAAATTAGCAAACGAAAGTACACAATCTCTTAATAGATTCTATCATTAAATTTTTAGAAATGTTAAAATAAAAAAAATATATGCATTTTTACATGCTAATAATAAAAAAATTAATTTGTTCATAGTTGTTTAAATTATTTATTTAATTAAAGAAAAACTGATTTAGAAAAAAATTAAAATTTTACAAAACATTTAGATCAAAATATATAAGCAATTTCCAATATAAATGCTACAGAATAAAATAATCAATTGTGAATGTATTTTTTAATATAATAAAATTTAGCTCTCCAACGTTGTACATGTAATAAATCTGATAAAAAATTTTTTTGTTGCCAACCAATTCAGTATCAAATTTAAACGAGTTTGATCTTTTTGCTCATAATTTGTTCTGCATTTTTTTTTCTTAAAAAAAAGTTAAAAAAAAAAATTATCTAAGCAATAAAAGTCAGGCTCTTGTTGTTTAAGTTTGTAATCAATGAAATCATTTTCGTTATCTGATTCAGAACTTTCTCTTAAATTACAACCATCAAAAACTGACATTAGATATCTAACTGGATTTGGAATATTTTAATTAGTTTTGGCAAAAGACAGATAATATATAATACTGGCAATATGAGAACAGCATTCAACAGCTCTCATTATAGGTTTACATTTACAATAACAACTTTCAATCGCACTGACGTACAAAATTTTTGTATTATTAATTATCACTTGGCTTGTTAACCATCATTTCATACTCTCCATTATAATAAAATGTTCCGCTATATAGCTCTTACTTTGTGTTAATTAAAGCTCATTTTTTCTCCTTTTGAATCAATTATAACACTTAAGCTTAAAAATAAAAGTCTCATTATTAATTGACTTTAATAATATGTAACTATCTTTTAAAGAAATAAAATTTAGCACAAAAAGTTAGAATCAAGTTTTTTAATAAAAATAAAAATCAGATATCCGATATATTGATTGATTTTTTCTACCGAATATGCTAAAAGACTTGATCATCTTTAATCTGAGACCATGCTTGACATAAACTGCGACAACTAGCTTATTACTTAATCTCATAAAAGAAAGATTACCAAAAATTTAGCGAAAATGGGCCAAAAGTCAGCGACTAACAAAGTTGGCAAATTAAAGGTCTTTTGAAAGATCAGACACAGACTGAAAGAGAAATAGCTGAGTTAGTTGGAGTTTCGCAAAAATTCCTAAATACAACCAAACGGAATTTCCAAGGGACATCTAGGGTGAACAACTTTGGAAACTGCGGGAGACGTCCAAAATCATCTGATATGTATCGTATATTTTTAGATTGATCCGAAAATACCCTACAACGAGCTATAGACAAATCGCAGCAGACTTTAATTCGAAAGACGTAATTAGACCGACAAAGATTGGGCTAAAGTTATTTTTAGCGACGAGTATAACTTTGAAATCCTAAATAGTAAATCTAGAGTCTTTGTAAAAAGATTCAAAAATGAAAAATATCACCCGAAGTTCTGTGTCCCAAGAGTACAGAAGGGCGGAGGCTCAGTCGATATATGGGGATTCATGTCTTCCAAAGGAGTGGGTTGTTGCTCCATTTACACCGGGAGAATAAATCAATTTGTTTATATGGACACAGTAGAAAAACAACCTTATCCCATCGGCACAGCTTTTAATCGATGCTGACCAAGAGTGGATTTTCCAACAGGTAAAAAATAAATTGTTTAGAGAGCATGATTTTACGGTTCTTCCATTGTGTCCAAGATCACCTGATCTCAATCCAATTGAAAATTTATGGGCATTTATTGACCAAAAATTCTTGGATTTTTCTTTGATGACCGAAAAATCGAAAAATAAGACAATCAAATGAAAAAAAAAGTTTGATTCTAACTTTTTTTGACATACTGTATTTTTAAAAATTTCAATTTTATCACTTGAAAACTTCAATCTCATTCACTTCTCAACAACCAATTATTAACATTCGTTAAATGACCATGTAGTCAAAATATATATAACTAACAGTGTCAGAGTGTATTTAGACTTTTATTTTTTAATTCTCCCAATGCTTTTAAAACATTATTTCCAGAGTTGTTTAAAAGTCCCAAAAAAAAGTCCAGATCAGGACTTTAAAATTTTTTTTTTCAAAAGTCCCACCAAAGACTTTTTTTTTTTTTTCAAAAAAAAGTCCCACCAAAGACTTTTTTTATTTTTCTAAAATATACGGGCTGCCAAAAAAAAGTTAAAAAAATAAAAATTTAAGTTTATTTAAAATATTTATTAATTAAAAAAAAATTTAAAAATTAAAAAAAAAATAGAAACTTGTTGTAGGTACTTGGTATTTATAGTGGTTGGTAATTTTTGGCCGTTAGTACTTTATGGTCTTTTTATTTAAATTTTTTAATAAAATTTTTTTTCTTTTTTTTTTTTTATTTTTAAATTTTTTTTTTTTAATTAAAGAAATATTTTTTTTTAATTAATAAATATTTTAAATAAACTTAAATTTTTATTTTTTTACCTTTTTTTTGGCAGCCCGTATATTTTAGAAAAAAAAAAAGTCTTTGGTGGGACTTGACTTGAGACTTGTGACTTTTAAACAACTCTGATTATTTCAAAAAAGCATTTAATTCTCCTACAACCAATCTTTATTTAATTACATCTAGAGTACTTGATTCATTATTTTTTATTAACAGTAGGTTCCGTCACAAAAATTAATTGTTGTTCTCTTTCACAAAAGATATTCAGATATTTCCATGAAAATCCTCCAAATTATGGTAAGTTTGCTTTAAGCATTCACTTTAGACATTTTAAATTTTCAAAGTTAAAGATTTTACTTTAAATTCGATTTATTTTTAAAAGGTTTAAAGAAAAAATAAAAAAATTCAAATTTTTTCGATGGAATCCCATGTATGCAGCTTGTTTTGATAAATGTGAGAAAGCAAAAGATGTAAGAGAGGTCAAATATAGGATTCATTTAGTTAAAAAAAAGGATAATTTAAGTTAATTTTGAAAAAAATTTTAGATTAACTTTTTTTTTCATTTGTCTTCATAATTATATGTAAGGGGCAAAATTTCAATCTAAATTTTAAGGCTCTTTGTAATAAAAAATTTTGAAATAAAAAAAGGCATATCTAAATTCAAAGGAAGAATTCTATGGCATATCGAATTCTTCCCGTCAAAGACGAAAATCAATACCATCTTTAAAAGTCTAAATATTGACATGGTATCAACTAGATCTAAACTCATATTAGATTGATTTCTGCAAAAACGAGTTAGTGAACATCAAGTCTTAGAAGACTTGGGCAGCCATCTCTCGAGTTTACCTGTTTTTAACAGGAAGTACCTAAATTTATATTACTTTATGTCAAAAGAAACAATTAAAACAAAAATTTCCTCAAAATATTCATATAAAATGAATAAACTAAAATTTAATTCTAATGCTTAATTTTAATATCTCCTAAACTTTTATATTTGAATTTTTTTTAAATTTAAGCCAAAGATTATGATTACTGACTCCGAGCAAAACTTGATTGGTGCAAGACGACCAAATGTTTTGATCTGGTCAATTAGCCTTTAAAGTCAATGTTTAAAACAGTTGATTATTTAATTTTGATGACTGCAGGGAAAAATTTTCCCCTGCTTCATTTTTTATTTATTCTTCTAATTTTTAACTTTTGAATTTTTATTTTTCCTATCGGCCTTAAAGACTGCCAACACCATTTTTGAAAATAAATAATATTTAAGAATAAAGTTAAAAAAAGTTCTTAAGATTACAAAAATAAAACTAGAGTGTAGGGGAAGTCTTTTAAAAAGAGTTGTAGAATTTTTCAACTGTTAAATATATAAAAATGGAACAATGCGAATTTTCGTCTATTTTACAATTATTCTGTTTAGTTCAATCGAGTAAATACTCATTCACATTAAAAAAAAAAATTAAACTAAGGTTTATTTTGATTAGAAAAAATATAAAAAAGGAAGGAAAGATTAATGAAATTCGAAATAGATGCAGCCTTGTTAACAGTGAAAAATATTCAAATTTAACTGACAATTTTTTCTTTTATCGTGACGTTAAAATAATTTTAATGGAATTTTTATCAAACAATTAAAACAGGAATAGTTTTAAATGTGTCTTAGACTTTTTTTAATTAACAATGACAATTATTTCTCAGATTAAAAAATCTCAAAAAAAATTTAAAAATTTGAGATTTCCCAAATAAGTCATAAAATTTTGCAGTTTTATCTTGTAAGCTTACAAGTCGACGCGTCATTTTTCTTTAATTCTATTATGTAATGCTAGAATAAAGAATTTGTAATCAAAATTTAATTTTAATGTTCATACTGTGAAGAATAAATATTTAATTAAAAAAATCAAATATGGTAAAAGATTAGAAAATTCACAATCATACATTTTAATATAATCATAAGAAAAGCTATTTTTTTAAATAAAAAAATTTAAATTAATGTTTTTTTTATTGGAATAGTATAATTCATAAAAAGAAAAACAAAATGCTACTTTTTCAAATATTTTCCAACCACAAAATATTTATTAAATGTTATTTTCTAATTTAAAGATTAAAATTTTATTTAATATTTTTTTTTTAATTATAAACATACTTCTAAAATTATTTTGAAAAGGATTTTCTTACCTTTTGGAATATGAATAAAAAATATTTATAATTTTAGAAGCTTTAAAAATGTTAGAAAACTGTACTGATTCTTTAAATACTGTGTAAACTGATCAAATATGAAATCTCGTCTGAGAATTCTGTAAGTGATAATTTTAAATTAGTTAATTACAGTATTTAATGAATCAGAAAGCCCGTAAGATATAAAGATAATTGTGAGTTAGCTTTTTAGTAGGTCCCTAAAAAAGGAATCGAAATCAAAAAATTCAATTTATTTTTATTAGGTTATACATTCATGTAGAAAAACATTATTTTTTTATCAATACTTGAATATGAAAGTGATAAACCTACTGCAGATTTCGTTTAGACAATTAAAATATAGAAAATAGCAAGCAAAATTATGGCTTTCGCATATTCTACACTTTTGTCCGTTTATAAACTATATTAATTATTATTTCAATCAGAAATAACGAATAATTGAATATTAATAAAATAAATAATAAATTTAAAAACAGGTTTTTTTAACTAGTTACAATAAACTTCGTCAAATTGACTTATCAGAATTTTTTATAGGAAAAATCTGACTTTTCAACACTTCTGATAAAACTCATACATCAAAATTTAATCCGAAAGATTTAGAAGCAAATAAGATAAGGATCTCTAAAGAAATTTTAGATCAGTTTTTATTCATAAATTGATTTTTAACTTGATTTTTTAATCTTTTAAAATTTTTATCCAGTAAATAAATTTGAGTCAAATTTTGTTTTCAATTTGATTGAATAGTTATACTAAATAAGATATGCATAGTAAAAACATGTGTCTTTGTGTCTTTTAAATTTATTTTAATAAAGTTTAAACTTTATTATACAGTATTATTAGTTAATTTTTTAATTTTTTATTTTAAGCTTTAATTATTTTATTTTAAAGTTAAAAGACATGCATGGAAAATAAGAAAAAAGTTTTGATCCAATAAGCCTTTTAATTAATGATTTTATTTTAAGTTCTTTAGCTCTTTTTTTTAAATACTTAATTTTTTCACTCATCTAGCTTTTAATCTTTCTTTTTTTAAATAAAAATTTGAAAGAAAAATAATATCTAAAATCAATTTTTTAGGCTAAAATATAAAATTTTAGTGTACTTTATTTTAATAGTTTTTAATTTAATAACTAATAAAGTAGAAAATGTATGTGTAACTAAACATGCTCTAATTAATATATATTTATGCTATTTTATTTAGCCAAAGTCAGGTGTCGTTAATTTGATTTTAATTTTAAATTAATTTGACATTTAGCCAGTTGTAAAATCTTTTTTATTCTTGAACAAAGCACGTTGAATTTGAAAAATACAGGATGTATTCTAAGGGAAAAGCTTTCCCTTTGCTGAGAATTCTTTGGCAAAGAAATGTTTATTTCATTCAAAACAAAAGTTGATTCTTTTTTTTAAAAGTTATTTTGGAAGCAAAAACTTTGTATTTACTCAATGTAAATTAAGAAAAGATTTATTATATTTAGAATAATCAAATGACAGAGTTGTTTTAATATAGAATTCGTTTTTCATTAAAATATGTTCATCAGAAGATTATATTAATAGAAAAAAAGTTCTTTTCAGTAAAAATTTTATTAAAAAATTGAATCTGTCAAAAAAAGGTTTTTGTGAGATTCTAAGAAATGTGTGAAAAAAAATTTTCGATGAGTTTTCATAATATAATTTTTAGCCATCTTTCAGCAAGAAAATAGATTTATTTTTGAGACTAAAAACTCATGTGATTCAGCTTCAACTTGATCTTGGTTTGTAAAATTAGTGAAAAATTTTACAAACTTTGAGCTCTTCAATTTTTTCTATGGTTCTGTGATGTGATGTATTAGGTCTACTATTGTCTTGAATAAACCAAACTATGGGTTGTCCAAGCAGAGGTATAGCATGTTTACAATATATATCATGTGGAACAACTCGGCAACGCCTGATAACATTATTAATTAACCTAAGGTGATGAAATATTGTTGATTGTGCTGTGTTAAATTCGCTTGATAATTTTCATGTATCTTTTGATTGAATGATTTCACTGCAGTTAAATTTGTTAAACCTTACATTATGTTTGAGTAAATTCTTACAAAATTTCATTCCAGAATATCATTTTACTTTTTTTAAAAAATTTTGACTAGATAAATAAAAAATTTTTTGAATTAACTAGAAAAATTAATCAAAATTTTTGTTTTTTTTTTATTTTTTAATTGATTGATTTGTTGATCACATAAAGTTTAGTCATTTGATAATGAGTCATGTTCACCAATCCAACAATATTAAAATAATTATATTTTTAATAAGATCAGATGATTCCACGAAAGCATTTATAAATAGAATTTTTTCTATGTATTAAATAATGTATTAAAGA
Organism: Brachionus sp. 'Tiscar'; assembly: GCA_006352455.1. Classification (NCBI taxonomy): domain Eukaryota; kingdom Metazoa; phylum Rotifera; class Eurotatoria; order Ploima; family Brachionidae; genus Brachionus; species Brachionus sp. 'Tiscar'. The sequence continues at coordinate 7,431 of VANL01000668.1, forward strand.
TTTCATTTAAATTTTAAAAATAGACAAACCTTTAAAATGATATCTGCATTAAAATATTCATTCAAATTTTCAATCCCATTTATTAGTTGTTTTTTTTTTAGGTTTTTAATTTTATTTTTAAATCTTTTCAGAGACAAATTTTAAATCAGGTAAATTATAAATACTCCTTTGAATTTCGTAGCAGATTTTAAAGTTTTTTTTAAGTTTTAAATTCTTTACTGGATCTTCATAAAAACCTTAGATTAAAAACCAATATACAAAAACAATATTTTTATAAATTCTTAAATCTAAGCACCGAATGATATGAGAATGATGCACTCACCTTTAAAAGCTTGGAATTAATAATTTGACCATAGGAAAGTTTCGTATTTATTTTTTGACGCTTTTTTAGATTAAATTATTCACCAAAATGGTAAATCAGTCAATTTTTGTAAATAATTTTGATCATTATAATGTAGAGCCAGTAGTTGAGTGCTACAGAATGCAAATTATAGCAGTTTATTACCTTCTTGTTTTCTTCTTTAGCCTAATTGTCAATTCAGTATTGATATGGATTTTGATATATTTCAAAGAATTCAGAAATCCAATGAATGTATTCATACTTGCTTTAGCTGTTTGTAATTTACTAGGATCCGTAATACAAATGCCTATGGTTATTGTTAGCAATTTTTATTGCAAGTAACAGATTTTAAATAATCACATATTTAAAACAATTGTGAATTTTTACTTAGATGGGTATATGGAAAAAGTGGATGTATATTCGCAGGATTTGTCATGTACTCAGTTGGCTGCACTAGTATTTATTTACTCACTGCTGTATCTTTTGAAAGGTATAATATCTCTATTGAGGTTGAAGTTAACTTTTTCTATATAGATTTTACACAATTTCTAATCCTTTAAGAATTAAAGCAATAACTTACAGATCATCGATTTTAATAATTATTTTATGCTTATTATTTGGAGTTTTTTGGGCTTTACTTCCAATTTTTGGTTGGTCTCATTACTCGCTTGAAGGAACTTTAACAAGCTGTAGTGTAGAATGGAGTGAAAGGTAATTTTAAAAATTAAATTTAAGAGTCTAGTCAATCATTTATTACAAAAAAAAATAGCCATCAAACAGTCTGTGAGGTCAAGAATTATTTCTCTTTTTTGGACTTCTTTCTAATTTTCTTTTAGAGTTTATTTTAAATTTGATAAAAAAAAGAAGACCTTCAAATAAACAGTATAAATCAGAAAGATTATTTATTTCTTATTTTTTAATAGTAGTAGTAGTAGTAGTAGGATTGAGACTGTAGTATAGCTATGCTATACTAACGCCTGTCGGCATTTAGTCCCTGGAGGGCTTTGACAGTCTTTCTTCTCTTATTGTGCCCATTGCCAATCAATTCATTGTCTATCCTTGATTTGAAACTGTTGATTGATAAATGATTTTATCTCAAGAGGCTCACCAACTATATCATAAGCTTTTAACTTGGCTAATAATTTTTTATGTAACACTTTATCAAAGGCCTTGGAAAAATCAGTATACACAACATCAATATAGTTACCTTTTTCCATCTCACAAGTAACCATATCAATAAATTCTAATAAGTTTGTGCTGCATGATTTATTTGGCATAAACCCATGCTGTTTTTCGCTTATTAATTTATTTTCAACTATAAAAACTAAAAGTTCATCTCTCACAATTCTTTCCATTATTTTACCAACAATAGATGTTAGAGAAACTGGCCTATAATTGGAAACCTCAACCTTTGAACCACTCTTATGCAAAGGTGACACTTTTGCGATTTTGTGAATATTTTAGATAATGGTACTAAAAATGAAGAAGAACAATTTTTGAGTACTGACCCTACAATTTTGTCCGGTCCAGGCGATTTGTATTCATTTAGCTTATTTAAATATTTTGCGATATTCAACGGGCTAATAGTAAAGAAAAATTGACTAGACTCATTAAAAATTTAGAGAAATTAACAGATATGATTCAAAAGGACTTTGAATGTTGTTAGCTACAATATCACCATGTTTACTTTTGTCTTTATTCTGCCATTATGTGCAATTGCATTCTCAAATTTCAAACTTATAATGATAGTAAAATTTAAATTAAACTAAATAATTAAGTATTTTAACATTAAATTTGAATAGATTCGAAATTTGCCAAAATTTTTCAGATCAACAGTCATTTTAGACAGAAAAAGAAAAAAAAGAATTCAAACTGAGAGAAACTTAACTATTTCAGCCATAATTTTAATTGGTAAAAAAAAACTTTCATTCGGTGAAAATTGTGAAAATTATTTTTTTTAAATTCTCAGTATTTTTTAAAATAAATTAAAAATGATAGTTATAAACCTAATTTCTAAAAATTAATTTATTTTTAATAATTTAATTTAAATACGATTTAGTTAAATACAGATTAAATATATAAAAGATAATTATAGAAGCTTAAAAACAAGCTGAAAATTTTAAATAAAATTCTGAGAATTTATTAAAAAATTAAAAAATAAAGCAAACCAATTATGAATATACAAGAAAAATTTTTTTTTAGTTTTTTAGTTTAAAAACGTGTCTAAAGGATAATTTATTTTCTTTTTTTATTCGTATCGTAAAAGCTTTTTTTTTATTTAGTGATTTTACTTTTAAAATTTTATTTTCTTAAAAGCCTTACTTTTCTTTTATTCTTTGAGAATTATTTATTGAAAAACTCGTAATGTAGCTTGCAAAAATTTTTTAAAACCTTTTTGCAGAAGTTTCTATTAAAATAACGTTTTTTTTTATATTTTTCCAATATATATAATTTTTGTCATTTTTATTCTTTTGTTTTATTTTATTTTCTTTTATAGCCGGATTTGTTATAAGCTGGACTCCTTATGCAATTGTTAGCATGTATACAGCATTCTTTTATAATGGAAAAATTAATCCTCTTACTGCTACTATTCCATCAATGTTGGCCAAAGGATCCCTAGTTTGGTCATCAGGAATTTATTTATACACAAATAAACAAGTATCGAGAAGGCTTAAAACAAATTTTTTTAGAAAAATATCAAAAATTTAATAAAATTTGAAGCACAAAAAGTTTTTTTTTTTAATTATTTTTTTAACTTTCCTTTTAAGACTTTATTTGCATATTTATAACGGTCATATCTTTGGATTCATCAAAAAATTTAAAATTATCAATTTGATTATATTCTTCATTTGAGTCTTGGCCTTTATTTGTTTTTGAATCTGATAAACGTTTTCTGGTATATAAGTTTTCATTACACTCATATACAACAATAAGCAATAAATTAAATACAAAACAATATGATGGAAAAAAAAGAGCTCGCAAAAAAAAGAAATTATTAAAAATTTTAAAAAGTTGCTTTTGGCAAAAAAAAATCAAGTTAACTTGAAAATTTTTTTAAAAAATTTAATATTAAATTTTTATTCAAAATTTAACTTCATTGATTTTTTAAACCAGCCAAATTGTTAAGATGGTAATGATAAATTTTCAAAAATTATAACTAAAAAAGTATGTATATTTAAAAAATAAAATAAAACTGGTTTTCTCAAAATAATGCTTTACTATTAGTAATCTTTCAAATAGCATTTTTAAAGTAAAATAAAAAAAAACCTTGAGTAAAAGATGCAAAATCAAACTGCCCAAAATTTCGAGGAAACGATTCCAGCTGTAATTTAGAAATTAATAAAAAAACTAAATCTAGGGTTAGTAAATTTTTTCTTTAAAAAAAATTTAAGATAAAAGAATTCATTAAACAATACAACAAAATTGCCGAAATTTGCTTCAATGATTGCGTCAATGATTTTACAAGTCGAAAAGTATTAAATACAGAAGACACTTGTGTTTCAAATTGTCTTGAAAAGTACTTAAAAATGAATCAACGTGTTTCAATGAGATTCCAAGAGCACCAAATGTTAATCAATGAAAATCAAGTAGTAGCAGCTCAAAAAATGGGCCTTTTCAAATAAAAATTTTTAATAAAAATTCAATAAGGAATATTGTATTTTATTAAATTAAACGTTAAATTTCGAAAAAAAAAAACAATAAATTTTTTTTCTCTTAAAAGGCTTGAATTAATGTGTTGAGCACTCCATCACCATGAGCCGGTTGCCAATAATAAAACATCGTAATGTCACTAGTTTGCTCGCATAAATAAGTCTTTCCATCAACCACATAATGCTTTACATCAGTATTCTCTTGTTTTAAACGTGAATTATCTATTAATTTTTTAAAAGCCTTGAAAAAAATTAACAAAATTTAATTGAAAATTTATTCGAAAAAATTACGATGCAGCCTTTTTCCTCTTCAAGTCTATTTCCCCATATATAAATATTACTCAAAACCGAATTTTTTTCCAAAGCTTCAGCTAAGGCACATAATCCCTTAGCTCCTATATTATTCGATTTTATGGAAAGTCTTGTAAAAGAAATTAAAAAAAATAATTTCTAGCAAAAATATAATATACTTTTGTAAATTAGTGTTTGCATAAGCTAAGGCGTCTGCTAATATTATAGCTCCTTCGTCTTCTAGTCTATTGTAACCAAGATCAAGTATTTTTAAGGGGTTATTCCTATTTAATAAAATAGCCACATCGTTTGCCCCATCTCGGGTTATTCGATTACTTTTGAAATATTTTTTTCTATTTTATATTTTCAATGAAAAATAAAACCTACCAACTCAGATCTAAATGAATAATGTGATAATTGGTTAAAAGTTTGTCACAAATCCAGTGCACTCCATAATCTCTCATCTCAAATTTTTTCATTACTAATTGTTTTAAAGTTGTATTTACTTTTAGCATGTTGGCAAAGTGCTGAGCAATTTCATCCATCCAATTGGCAAATTGAAACTGCGGAACAGGTCGGCTAACATTTATAGACTTTAAAGTTCGATTGTAATTTAGAATTGTAGCAAGGGCAATCAAGCTTTCAATTTTCTATTCGGGTTAAAAAATTCAAAATATTAATTCAATTCATATTCAAAGCATACTAAATCCGTTTCGCCAATGTCCAAATAATGTAATGTTGTATTAACTTGTAGCATCTGAGCCATACACATACCACCCTTATTTCCAATTTTGTTTCCATTCAAATTTAAATAGACTAAACTGCTATTATTCTGTTTAAATTTTTTTGTGAAAGAAAATTTTCAAACTAATTCATTTAAAGTTTCGTTTACTTGAAGCGATAAGGCAATTTGTTCGGCACCATCTGCTCCAATGTCATTACACATGAGATTTAAATATTTTAAAGTGTTATTTTCCTTTTCAAAAAATTAGTTTTTTTTTTTTTTATTTCTCAATTTACTGAAGTTAATTTAGCAATCCAAATGGCACCATCGTCACTCAATTTGTTAAATCTTAAGTCTAAATCGACAACCCAAGAGTTTATTTTAAGAGTATGATACAAACAAAATGCGTCATTGTCAGCAAGTTTTATGCCTTCTAAAAAATAATTGTTACCTCTCAAATTTACACAGCTGTCTAAGTTAATTTTATCAGATCTTAAAATTAGAAGTAACTTAAAAAATTGATTTAAATCTTTTAGACGGTTTACTTTGCAAGAGGCTCTATTTGTGTTTGATTTTCGAGTACTGTTCTAATAAGCTTGCTCACCTCTTTTTTGTAAAGTTTACATACTGACAGATAGTGATCGAGAGTTTCGTACCGATTGGTCATTGTTATGCTAATTAAATCAATTTTTTTCTGATTTAATTTATGGATTTTTATTTTTTAATTTAAATCAACTTTAATAAGTTACTATAGAAACCATGACTCTATGACAAAGTTTATTTTAAGAATTTTCTTATTCAAAAGTGCTTGCCAGAAAATCAAAAAATGAGAATATCTTGGCTGAAAAAAACGCTCAGTCTCCATAATCTTTTGGAATAACCAGATTAAATAAAAAAGATTCAAGATGATTTTGCTTTAAATTATACTGATATTTTTATCCTAGAATATTTATAAAGATTTTGAATGATAATTAGTAGTAAATTATTTATTTTTGGAGTGATAATTGAAAGAAAAATCAAAAAGCTGAATGATATTAACTAATTAAATTTATAAAATATATTTAAAAAAAAAACGGCATAAATTTAATTTTTAAAATAAGAATAATTTTTTTTTGAAAGCTATTAGATTTTTTTTCATTGTAAAAAATATACGTTTTTTATTAATTTATCTTAAGTATCAATTTTTTTCTGTTTAAATTATAGAATGTATCCAATGTTGAAATAATATGTAAAAAGTGCCAATTTTCAAATATTTTTTTCAGTCCAAAATAAAAAAATAATTTTAAGTTAGTTTTGCAATAATTTTCGAAACTAAATTTTTTGGTGGAATAGAACGAGTTTAATTTTTTTTGAAAATTTAAATGCATTTGGTATTTTTGAGATTAAAACTACTGATGTAGCTTATTAATATAGGAAAAAAAATTCTAAAAAGAGGAATTTTAAAATACAATTTTCAAATATTGATCTATTTAGTTTTCATTAAAAATTTATATTTAAAAAAACTACTTCTCTGCTTCGATTCGAAACAATAATCTTAAAAAAAGATAAATGTCTTATCGATGCATTCTTCACCGAAGTAGTCATATTGTTTTAAAAATGTGTAAAAGATACATACTTCTTTTATAAGTAATAAAACTTTATAGTAAAAAATAAATTGCTTGAAAAGAGATATTTATTTAAATAATTATAAATGTGGTTGAATATTTTTGCATTAACTTTATTTTATTTAAATAGTAAAAAAAGCTTTTTTGAATATTTTATATAATTAATCCATTTTCTCTTTGAAATAAAAGAATTAAAGAAATAAATAATGCCTAGGACCATATCACGTTGAATGCACCGGTTCTCGTCCGATCACCGAAGTTAAGCAACGTCGAGCCCGGTTAGTACTTGGATGGGTGACCGCCTGGGAATACCGGGTGTTCTAGGCTTTCTTTTTTCGTTTTAATCTTTAAAATTAAGAAAAAAAAATGGAAATAAAACTATAAAATTTAAAGTTTCTCATTTTATTTTATATTTGTGTAATTTTTAATAGACTTATTATTTTATTTTCTATCCAAATTTAAGTTTTTAAATATTTTCTTTTTAATTTAATTTAATTAGTTTTTTTGTCTTTCATATTTATTTTGAGGATCTTGTTTTACCTGAAATTTATGAAAATTTAATTCGCTTGCATATGCAGCTCCGTTTGAGTTCATAAAGACCAATTTTCCGTTTCTCAAAAGTTTAAAAAATATAGGAATACTTGTTTGTTCACTCAAATTAAATACAAAAATTAAATTAATGTTTATTGCATTCCATATTTTAACTTTTCTTTCTTTTGAACCAAGACTCAAAATATGTGTTTGTTGGTATACTTGAACACATGCAATTGAACAATGATGACACTTATTTGAAATTCTTGAATCAGATTCACAGTCCCAAATATCTAAATTACCATCATTGCATCCGATTACAAAATCTTTATCATTTATTATTTCAATTTTCAAAACTCGACCGGAAGTTTTAAATGTTTTTATCAGCTTTCCATTTGTCATGTCCCATAAAAACACTTTATTATCATGTCCAGTTAAAATATTATCTTTTTTAAAAACTCTCATTGAAAAAATCATTTTATTTATAAAATGAAATGATTTTAAAAGTTTCCCACATTTGTATTCTCTCTTAGTTAAAATATAATTTTTATCAACAATGTAAAGTTCTGATTCAAAAATGTCAATAAATAAAATTTGACTTTTGGAAAATTGAAAGCAAGGTGACATAATACCATTTTGAAATATTTCGACCCTATAATCTTCTTTAACTGAAATAATTTCGCTATTTTTTGTCTTAAAAAAGAAAACGATTTTCGAACTTGAAGTATTTTTTTTCCTAGTTGGTGGCTCACACATCAGATACGTGCTAGGATTAATAATCACAAAGTTCGATGAATCTGAAATTGATGAAAATATTATTTCACCAGAATTAAGCTCTTCGAATTTGCATAAATCAAATAAACCTAATAGCCTGTAATTTTTGAATGAAGCTGATGGATTTGCAATTTTTTCGTCTTTTTGAATAGGCTGTTTGAAGTTTTCATTTTAACTATTTGACTTAATCATACCAAATAATTCCGATAAATTCAACTTGTTTTGCTTATCGATTTGCTCAAATTCAATTTGTTTTATATTTTCTAAACTTTCAATTATCTGATTTAGCTTACCGTTATCGATTTCAGCATCAATTTCACATAAAAAGTCAAACTTGGAACAACTTTGTTGATTCAATTTATTTCGAAGATTTTGTGGGTCAAATGAGTCCAATTTTTGTCTAATATAGTTGATTGAATTTACTTCAAGTATCTTAACACAATTTATCAGTGACATGCCATAGTTGTCAATGTCTTCAATTAGTTTGAATTTTAAACATTCGCGCTTTAAATCAATCTCATTGATAATTTTTGAAAAGTGATTGATAATTGTCGTTTCAAAATCGTTTTTCAATTGATCCAGCTTATCAAATTTTTCAAGTAATACTTGTTTTTCTTCAAAATTATGTATTATTTTCAATTTTTCTTGATTTTTCCTAATATTCAAACAATGTTGTTTATCAATCCAATGGTCTTCACACTTAACACATTTAAAACTATCATTTTGTAATTTAATATGATCATAGCAAATAGAAAAGCCACAAGGAAGAACGAAAATCAAAAATTCTTTCTGATCAACATTGCAAAATTCGCAAAGCATTTTAAAATATGATTTTGAAAAAAATTTAATCAACTTTATTTATAGCATTATCTTTTGGAAAATTATAATTAAAAAAATTAATATAGAAATAAATTTTTTTATATTTTTTCGATTAAAGAAACAAAATAAAGCTGTTATAAAAAATTATGCACTATCTTTTTTAGCAATTATGAAATTATTTTTCAATTTCAAAAAGTTGAATTTATTTATTTTAAACTGTATATTAAAGTTTAAAATTTTTACATTTATTCAGTGGAAAAGTAAGTGATCATAATAAATATCTATATTTTTCAACAGTTATTTCAAAATTTATCATTTATATGCACAAATAATTTTTCATTTAATTTATATTAAAAAAACTACTTCTCTGCTTCGATTCGAAACAATAATCTTAAAAAAAGATGAATGTCTAATCGATGCATTCTTCACTGAAGTAGTCATATGGTTTTAAAAATTTGTAAAAGATACATACTTCTTTTATAAGTAATAAAACTTTATAGTAAAGAATAAATTACTTGAAAAGAGATATTTATTTAAAATAATTAAAAATGTGGTTGAATATTTTTGCATTAACTTTTTTCTTCAAGTAAAAAAAAAATATAATTTTTTGAATATTTTATTTAATTAATCCATTTTTTCTTTGAAATAAAAGAATTAAAGAAATAAATAATGCCTAGGACCATATCACGTTGAATGCACCGGTTCTCGTCCGATCACCGAAGTTAAGCAACGTCGAGCCCGGTTAGTACTTGGATGGGTGACCGCCTGGGAATACCGGGTGTTCTAGGCTTTCTTTTTTCACTTTAATCATTAAAATTTAGAAAAAAATTGTAATTAAGACTATAAAATTTCATTTTCAGAGTTTTACTCATATTAGATTTTAAGAATTTTTTTTTGATTTCTGTTTTGACTTGAAATATGCCACATGACTCAAAGATAGTGCTTGTTGCACTATTATTTAAACAAAAAGTCACAATTGATGATTTTCCCAATAACTTTTGTTCTAAATGTTGATTCTTCGGTTTAATTGTTACAAACAAGTTGCCCTTTACTTTTAAAAGATGTTTTAGCGTAAGTTAAGATAAAAATATTTTTAGACGTTTCAGTCGATGTGATATCTTATAGCTGGTATTTTTTTTTAAATTTCAAAATTTCTTTATTGTCTTACTTTAAATGAATTGATAAAAAAATTAGAAATAATCGTATCATATTTTTATTTTAAAAATTTAAATTTAAAAGATTAATAAATCTAATTTCTGTTGTTCATTCTATTCAAACTAAATAACTAAAAAAAATAATAATTTTTTTTAAAACTTAAAATTCTCTTTAATAAACTTTCTCCAAGTGTGTACACACTTTCTTAATTTGTTTTTTTCTTATAATTTAATTTCAACAACTGTTCCTGTATATCCTAGGATTAGGCTTTCAATTTTAAAAATTTTTGTTTTGTTTTAAATTTATTCTCTGAAGGAATAAATGATAAGTTTGACTTTTGAAATAATTGAAGCAAAAAAGAATTAATTACAATTTAGAATATTTTATTAACAACTTTATACTATTTAAAAAAAAATAAAAATTAAAAAATGCAATTTTTCGATGAATCACTAGGTAAATGCCATAAATTTGGATAAAAGTACATTATCAAATTATAAGGATCTACAGGTAAGTATATGTAATTGCTACTAATATTTATTTTGTAGACCAATTCATCTACCATATAGCTTGGGATTCTGTTTAAAAGACCTATTTCTTTTTTTGGATACGGCTGTATAGAAGGTGAATAAAATTTTTTTATAACATGATCAAATTGAGTGTATAGCATCCCTGAACGTGTTACAGATTCGAATTCAAGTCGAGTTGATGGAGCTTTTATGAACAGATATAGGTAAATTTCAGCGCTTCCAAATGAAAATTTATAATAGCCATAAAAACTTTTGAATTCACTTTTGAATTGAGGATTTTGCTTTGCCTGTTCTGAAAAAATAATTTCCAGATTTGAGTAGCCGAATGTGTAATGTATATTATTCTTGATGTCATGAGCTGTTGTGTCTGAATCGTAAATGCACAAATCTAGAAAATTTTTTTCATAAGTACGTATATTTAGCTTTAGTACATAGATAAGAGAACGATAACACAAGAAAAATACTTTCTTTTCTTGTAAGAGGACATGAGTTATTTTATTGCTTAACTCTCTTAGATCATTTGACTCAGTTTGTTCTTCGCTTAAACACAAATTTGAAAACTGTATTTGTTGAGATGGATCGGTTAATAAATTAAAATTGATAAAAATGTAAATTAGAAAATATAGAAAAAAATAAATTATTATTGTAATTAATGAGCTAGTGGTAAGGTCTTTTAAAAATCCATCAATTGAACTGGAATGTTTGGGCTCAAGTCGATATTTTTTTGAAGAAAATAAAATTTTTGAAAATTTTACTTTTTTTGATTGTAGCATTTTTATTTATTTGAAATTTGTTTTTGGGATTTAAGATATGAAATTAAATCATAATAAAAAAAATAATTAATTATGCAAAAAAAAAAATTTTTCTTTAGAATAATTAAAATTTTGTTATGTAAATTTTAAAAATCATTGGTTTTGTTCTATTTTTAAAACATTAAATTTCAGCTTGTATGAAAAACTACAGTTAGACAAATTTTAATTAAAGCACTACAGGAAATAATAACAAAATTTGAATTAAAATTAACCATAGTTTATTGTTTTTTTTTTTTTTAAATTATATATGTAATAGTAAATTTTGAGATTAAGTAAATTTATAGAATTACGTGTCAATGCGTAAAATTGTAAAAAAATTTAAAAATATTGGATTCTCAAAATTTACTTATGCTAACGGAATTCTATAGAATTTTTTATTTCTTCTCGTAAATTACTAGATAATTTATGCGTAAATTTTGAGAACAATTTTGCTTAAAAATTATAATAAATCAAAAAATCTAATTTAACAGTTGAGATGATTAATTGTAAGTTTACAGGTAGAATAAAAAAAAGTTACTAATTGAGTCAATTATTTTTTAGTTTTTAACAATACGTGTCAACAATGTGTCTTAAACAAAAAAAGAAATAAAACCACTGGACTTGTTGTAAAACCGATTTTGTCTCAAAACTTCAATAGTCGAGCACAGATGGATCTCATTGATATGCAAACGTTGCCCGATGGCGAATTCAAGTGGATTATGGTTTATCAAGACCATTTTACCAAATTTATTCTTTTGAGAGCATTAAGAGCAAAAAACGCCGTCGAGGTAACTAATGCATTATTTGACATTTTTACAATATTAGGAATTCCTACTATTCTACAGTCCGACAATGGTAGGGAGTTTAGAAACCAAATTGTTTTAGCGTTAAAAGCTATATCCCTATAAAGCGGTATTTGGAATTGATACCCCTTTTGGCCTAAGTTCAACAACTATTCCAGTGGAAGAATGGTCAAAACTAGAAACAGCCAAACAATTGTTTGATGCTGTTGGGTATGCTTATAGCGAAGAGGAGTTAGGGGATGACAATGAGGAACATGACGGTCCTGAAGACGTTTTTGATCCCAAGGAGTACCAGTTAGATGAGTTAACTCAAGTGACTCCAATAGTTGAACCGTCAGAGTTAGGACCAGAGATCGGCAGGGCCGCTAATAATTTGCTTGGAATTCGCGAAACTGTTCGCGGCAATCAAGCAAAGCAAGCTGAGACAATGAGGACTAGGAGTAAAAAGTACTTGCCTGATGTCAATATTGGAGATTATGTATTATTGCCAATCCCCGATGTTGACAAAGGGCTTACTGAAGCTCCAAACCTAATATGTCGAGTCATAGACATTGATTTTAAATTTCAATTGTATGAACTGGCTTGTGAAGCAGGCGTTTTTACTGATATGTTCGCCAGAAATTGCTTCGATTTGTTAAAAGACTCAAATCTGACATTAAATGTCAATACTAGCAAATCAGTTAAAGGCATAAGAGCGGCAGTAAATGAGCTCTCAATTGGCGGAGGGCAAGGCATGGTTAAATGTAATTGTACATCCGCTTGTTCAACTAATCGATGCTCATGTCGAAAATCAAATTTACTTTGCAATTCTCGTTGTCATGGCTCAAATCCGGCATGCAAAAATAAATAAAAACTTTATTTTTTTTAAATTTTATTTTATTTTACTTTACTTTACAAATTTACTTAAACTTTACAGTTATTCTCGTAAATTACTAAAACATTTCCAGTAAATTACGAGAAAAAATAAAATATCAGTAAATTTTGAGATTTCTTTTTTTCATTCATTTTTTACAAATTTACGTATAAGAACGTAATTCTATAGATTTCCGTGTTTTACATTTTTACGATAACATATGTAATATAATGGCTATTTCAATCCGAACTAACGAGAGTCTAGTTATTTTTAATTTATTAGGTTAAACACCAAGTAAAATAACAAGCTGAGATTAGAAATGTAAAAATTTGCTCATTAATAAAGTCGTAAATGTTTTAAAAAATTTAAAAAAATGAGCTAATTAAGATCAAAGTTTTTATTAAAAATAAAATAAATGCTTTTCTTGAGTTTTTTTTTCAAAAGAAGTTTAAGTTTATTTAATCAAATAAAAAGAGTCTAAATCGACTTCAAATCAAAAAAATTTTACTTTTAAAAATATATTTTTATTTAATTTTTGTTAAATTAATTTTTTTTTTCTTTGCTTAATTAGATAGCAAAATTTATATTTATATTTTTTTTGATATTTAAAAGTTTTATTCTATTTATTAGAAAATGTATTGCCTCAGACGTCCTAGGAATTGGCTAACATATGAGGATTCTAGTGGAAACCGCGAATGAGGAGCCTAGGAGTATTCATCAGTGACAATTTAGATGAGATAATATTTTTCTTGATGGTCTCAGACCTCCAAGGAAAATGCTAACATGTGAGGATTCTAGTGGAAACCGCGAATGAGGAGCCTTGGAAGCTTCATCACCGACAATGATAGCCAAATATAATTTTCTATTTATCCCTATTAATTTGTCTTAAAATCCAAGTAAAACAAATTTTTATTAGAATTTTTGAAATCATAAATTATTTTAAAAAAAGAAAGATGTCGACAAAATTTTTATTTTATTTATTAACATTTCAACTAGCAAAACATAATTCAAATTTTAGCTGATTAGTTTATTTATTTTCATTTTAAAATTAATCATAAATCCTTTTTATTCATAAAAAAATTGGACCGTTCATTTTTTTAAGTGACTAAGTCGAGTCAAGATTAATGTATTTTCGAGTTTTTGATATTTGAATATCCAGTGGATTTTAAGCTTTTTATTGTTTACGAGCGGATTAATAAAAGTGATAAGAATTTTTCTAGTATGTTGCTTTAATCCCTGTAAGTTATTCATTTTTTCTAGGTAGACAATGTCGAACGAGACAGAATATCTCAATTCACTTAATAGGCTAATTGAGAACGGAATTCAGGTTGACAAAAATCTGCGTCAGCCCACCTATTACTCATCGATATATTTAGATGAATTATGCATTGAATCAACTTGTATTATCACCGATCTTCTCTCAAATCAGTAGCTTTAATTTATCTTTTAATTTTTTAAATGAAAATTTTTGTCTAGGAGAATTCCTTACTGGCTGAGTCAGCGAATTGCCTGGTATTATTCAAACAAATACTTTCAAGAGATTATAACTGATTTATCGATTTCAAGTCCAATCAATCAAAATGACGAAGGCTCTAAATGTAAATGTTTAAATTTAAAGTTTTTTAAAATTTTAGAAAATTCTCATTTACATTTAAATTTTTTCCTAAAAAAAAAAAAGATTTATTTCATAATAAATTGAATTGTCACATCATAACGTATGATATTGTCTAATATCAACTGTCTAATATTATTTTAAGGCAAATTTAGTTGTCATACCTCAATTATTAAATAAAATACCTTAAATTTATTAGAATTATACCAAAATATTTTTTATGCACAAAAAAAAAGAAAACTATTTTTAACAAATTAGCACCATATTTAATACAAAAGAAACAATTTTTTATATAACAAAATTTTTTTTTTTTTTCCATTTATGTTTTATTTTTCTATTTGATTGAATTGGAATAACCATACAGACTGAATCTGTTAAAACAAGAATTAGAGAACGTTCGATTAACTACTCTATTAATTTATAATCGTCACACTCACTACAAATCTTTTTTAGAAAGTGAAGACTTTATTTTTCCATGAATCGATTACTGGAACTGTGAATTCGGTAAGCCTGATACATAACCTTCAATACACCCATTATGTTCATCTTGACACCATTATTCATCAAAATATTTCAAGAAATTAACTATTAATAATTGAGATTATTTTTATAAAGATATTGTCAAAATGACAAATTTGCCAATGTTCAAAAAGAAATAGTGCTCATTTTTTTTAATGTAAAATTGTTATTTTTGAAGTATTTTATTTAATAATTTTAGTTCATTTTTAATAATAATTTAATCGCCTGATTAAACAATAAAAATTTAAATAAGTGAATTTTTGTAGTTAAGATAAAAATTTTAAATCTAATATAATACCTATTACAAAAAAACAATTAAAATTTTTGCCTTTATTTTAAAATTAATATTTTCTTATTTCACACATTCATCTTATACTTATAGAAATTCACATATTAAAATTGTATAAATAGAGAGCTATTTAAGAACAAAAATTTTATTTTAATTTTTTAAAATAGAATTTAAACCCTTAGTAATTAATAAAATCTTAATAGAAACTTAAACAAATTGTTCTAATATTCTAATTAACTTTATGCATCAAAATTTTATTTTTAATTGAATTGATTTGTTTAATTTCTCATATCTTTTAATATTAAATATTAATCAATAAATTAAGTAACTTATCATAGTATGATTACTGTTTGATAAAAATTTTTTATCTTAACCCTTTTATTTAATATTGATGGTATCTGATTTGATTTCTATAATAAATATATTTCTGTAAAAAATCAAGCTAACAAAAATTTGAAATTCAGTTTCTTCAAAAAACATCTAGAAAACATGCTATTTTTGTAATAATTTTAAAAAGTGTGGCTAAGGCTAAAAGATTTTCGATAAATTTATTAACTTTTATTAAAAATGTTACTAAGTAGACTCATAAAGTTTTTTGGTGTTTTTAATAATTCAAAATTGAAATAGTTTGGTGGGTGTGCAAGTTTAGTCTTAAAAAAACATCTGGGTGTTTTAATTTTCAGTATGTATTTTTTTGAAAATTTTGCATTTAGTAAATTAAAAAAATAAGTAACAGCTCATTTAGAGAGCATAAAAGAGACAAATTTTTTGGCCTAAAATTACTTTGAACAAAAATTTTATTGTTTAAAATATACCCAGAACTGCATTTTAGTTAATAATGAGGGTATGCATGGCGGTTTAGTTTTTAAGTTTTACCAATAGTTGGTCGGAACTCTATAAAATTAAAATAAAAATTTAAAATAATTATTTATTTTTTATTTTATTTTACAAAAAATATTTTTTTTAGTGGGGGGTAAAATATTTTTCATGGGGGACTTCCCTCAATTTTTCTTTATTTATTCAGTAAAATTGAGTCAAGTTTACTAATAATAAAAAAATTTATCTGGAAATTTTAAAAGCAATTTTTCTAAAATAAACAAATCGAACGATAAAATTGAATATTTAAAAGTTTTTATCAATAAATAAAAAATTTTCAAAAAAAATTTACCTATATAAAAGATAAGTATATAAAAGTATATAAAAGTAAGGTTAATGAAGATTATTTAATTTTTTATTTGATTTGGCAATTAATTGTATATTAGAGAATGTATATTGGAGTTTTTAAATTTATTTTTGAAATTTTTTTCTAATAAAAAAATTAATTTTTTTATTCAGATTTTGCTAGAGAGAAATTAGTAATTTATTTGAGAAATGCAATTTCAAGCATAATAAAAGAATGGCTGAATGAACGTTCTAATTTTAACAATCAAAAAATAGACAACTTGCTTTTTTCAATCAATCGAACGGACAGTAATGGTCTAAATGTAAAATATATTAAATTAAATTTTAAATTTAACTGAAAATTGTTTTATTTAAGAAAATTGTTTTTTGTGAATATGGTCTTAAAAATAAGCGAAGAACTATGGAAGACCGTACATCAATAATTGAAAACATTGATGTACTAAATAACTTTTGCTTGTCTAATTTAAATAAAGTGGCTCGCTCTAAAAAACTGAGCTCTATATTCGCGGTTTACGACGGCCATTGTGGAAGCGATTGCGTTCAATATGTAAGCACTCATTTGCCGTTTGAAATAATTAAAAATTTTCGCATTTCTCAAACAAATATTGATCAAATTATTACAAATAGTTTTTTATCAATAAATGAAAAATTTAAATTAAAAGCGATGAACGAGTCTCTTCGAAGTGGTTGCACTGCTTGTGTTGTTGTTTTGTCACAAAATGATGAAAAAAATAAAGATAATCAAAGCTTGACAGTAGCATGGTGTGGTGACAGTCAATTTTGTTTGGTAAAAAATGGTCAATTGAATTTTCTTAGCCATGTTCATCGGCCTGAATTAGAAAGTGAAAAGACAAGGATTCAGTCTTGCGGAGGAACAGTTAGTTATGAAATGAATACGTGGAGAGTAAATGGATCGCTATCCGTATCTCGTTCTTTTGGTGATATACAATATCAGCCTTGTGGAATCACATGTCAACCAGAACTAATGCATTTTGATTTAGATGGAAATGAAGACTACTTTATTGTAGCTTGTGATGGTTTTTGGGAGAATATTAATGTTGAATTGATGACTAAATTAATCTATGAAAAAAGGGATTGTAGTAATTTGGCTGAGTTCTTAGTCATGCATGCCAAAGAAAACGGATCAACTGATAATATATCAGTTATATTTGGATTATTGAAAAAAAGCTACGAAGAGCTAACATTTGCTAGTTAGATAATTTGTAAATAAACAATTTTTTTAAATGATTATTATTGTTTAATATATTTGAATTCGAAGTTTTGTTATTAAAGTTTATTTTCGATTTTTTTTAAATAAAAAATTTTTGTAAGCATAATTATTATTTTTAAATTTCTAAATGTGTATTAAATTTAAAAAAAAATGATACTTCTTATTAAGGTTAATTTAATATGTTAAATAAAAAAAATAAATAAAAGACTTAAAAACTTTAATAATTTCAATCAAAATTTAAATAAATGAATATCCTTAGGCATAATAGTGACACATTTGGCGTGAATGGCACACAAATTGGTATCTTCGAATAGACCTACTAAGTAAGCTTCACTGGCTTGCAGAGCAGCGACAGCCGACGATTAGAAACGCAAATCTGTTTTAAAATCTTGGGCTATTTTTCTGTGAGGTTTTTTGACTCCAGCGGTTTTTCGAACGGCTTTTGTCAGAGTCCACAAAGATTTCTTATTTGGGTCTCCAGCTCAAATTAGAAATGATTTTGCGACTGCAGTTAATATCAGGCATGTATATTTCTCAAACAGAATAGTTCCGCATTGAAATAAAATGCCAGAAAATGTGGTGAAATCTAAGTCAACCGCGAATTTTAAAATATCTTTAGAAAAGTTCAATGAAATCGGCTGCTACAGCTCTAAACGGCCAATTGGCGGTGATGGGCTCAAAAAATAATTTATTAGGTGTCGCAGCAAGAACTACTACTACTACCAATACTAAAACAAAAAGTGAGAAAACTTATAAGAATTTTAAAAACAAAGGATTGCTCAAGTTCTGGTAAATCAGATTTAATCATTTCCGTTATATTTATACTTTCTTATTTTCATTCAATTAATAATAAAAACACTACTTCTCTGCTTCGATTCGAAACAATAATCTTAAAAAAAGATAAATGTCTAATCGATGCATTCTTCACTGAAGTAG
>VANL01000669.1:0-26032 GCA_006352455.1 Brachionus sp. 'Tiscar'
TGCTCGCAAATAAAAATCAATATGGAACTAAAATTGGATTACTTTTATTTTTATAAAATTTTAAATGATCTTTTGAGGGTAGACTTTTTTACTTAGTAACTCTGGTGCAATTTTCTTTCTGTTATTTTTTTTTTTTTTGTAATCTTGCCTATGGGGCTTTAAACTAATAAATAATAATAATAATAATAATAATTGTTATTAAAATATAAAGTAAGAATTGACAGACATATCGTAAATTGCTACAAAAATATAAATTATAAATTATAAACTAGTTATATGATTAAACAAGATAGAGACTAGCTCTCGCGTTTTGGCTGTTGGAATCGTTGCGAAGTTTTCGAAGGAACTTCTGTAAGAAGCTGTTGTGATAAGCAGCCTTGTTTGCTTTTCTTGTTTGGAAAGGGAAGCGTGCTTTCAAGCGAAGTTCACAAAAAATTCAAAATTTATCGCTAAAAATCCTAATTTTGTACTCAAAACCAAGAATCCATTTTTTTTAAAATTTATAGGATATATTTTATTTAGCGTAAATTTATATTACAATTAGATTCATTTTAATAAAAAAATTTTAAAATTATTTTCTCAAAATTTTAGTAAGAATTTTTTGATCAACTCTAAATATGCACGGTTAAAAATATGTAAAGCTATTTTTTAAAGATTAAAATCAAGTTCTTTAAATTTAATTTGGTGCAACATTAATAGTTTCCAGAGGCTTCTGCTAGAGTTGATCATCTACACCGCAATTATTACTCAGTCGGAACCAGTTACCCATTTTTTAATGAAAGATCTTTCACACAAACATCATACTTTATGAGTGAAAGTTAATATCAGCTGATTTGATATCAGATGATATATTATGACTAGTTAATTGTTTTATATATATTCATAAGAATAAAAGTAAAATTTTAAACTTTTCTCTTAATTTTATATTTAATTGAACTAATACATTTGCAAAAATTGTCCTCAAATTGTTAGTGAATTTTACAATTTATTTTTATTTTCTCATCAAGTAGGATTTTTTGATTAATTAGATTAAATTAAAATATAGCGGCTATAGAATAATTTATTCGTTGCACTAATGAATTTAATAATTTTTTTAATTTTAATCTATTTAATTTTTTAAATAGTTTAAATTTTAATGAAATATTGTAATAAAATATTTAAAATATATGTTCTTATTTTTACACAAAAATAGCTTGTTTTAATGAGATCTAATTTGAGCTGTTTGACTTCTCAGCGAGTTGAAATGTTCAAAATATTGAATTATTGTATCCTCTGGGGTGTAGTTTGCCTGAGGTGGTTTTTTCTTGACAAAACTAGTCAGCATTTCATGGCTATTGCTCAGACCTAAATGACTATCAACAAATTCAATGATTACTCCATAAGCGTCATTATTATTGCTTGCACAATACGATATTTCCACCAACAAGCCTCGGTTTGAGCTATTTTGAGTTACAGCTCCAATTTTAATATAAAAATCACCTAGCTTGAAAGCACTCCCGACCAGATCCAACTGCAATGCTTTCTTTTCACCATCTAAAATTCGCCTTTGTAATGAAGCTAGGCCAATATCGGCAGTCAAAACTTTAATTTCTTGACCAGGCGATTGAGGTTCAATTACAGAAAAACAAGTCGAAGAAAAATCAGAATGCAAAAATTGCTGAATTGTTGTTTGATTGGTAACTTGAAACATGACTGCTTGAACCTGAAATTGATTTAATTGACGCGGCTTGAGAGATTGAATTCTTTTTTCCAATGTCTCTCTAAACTGTGGTATTTGGTCAATTGAAATGGGCAATTTCAACAGATAAGTTATTGGCATCTGTTTAAATAAAATTTTCAAATTTGGTTTTTCTAAAACTATTCTAAGCCTTATAAATGGCCTAAAAGGAAATTAAAAAAAATTAAAAGTTATAATTCTTTATTTAAGAAATAAAATTTAATTTAAGTAGATTTGCTTTGTTTAAAATAAAGTAACAAAATAAATTTAATTAAGCTTATAATCTAGTGATTTGATTGTTCGATTTCTAAATTTTGTATACAGCCGTAATTCTTATTTTATTTTAAAATAATTTCTTTTATTTATCTCATTCGCAAATTTGCAAAACGTTTCTCCAACGCCTTTAATTTAAAAATAAAATAATAATATTTTTTATCTTTAAGAACTAAATTTTAAATAAAGTTTTTTATAAAAATATATTTTAAAACTTACTTCCAAGTTCCATATTACAATATTTCCGTCAAGACCAGTCGTACTAACTTGAGTAACTTTAGTGCCACTCTGGTCAATTATTTTCACATCACTCAAAAAAAAAATTAATTCTAAACTATTTATTTTATCTTTAAATTTAAAAATTACTTGATTGAATTTTGATGTAACGAATTTATGGTTGCATTAACTGCTTGATCCATGTTGATTCTTTCCCTATTTCCAAATAAATCTTTGGCGGTAGCAACACTTATATAAAAATTTTTAAAAATTCCTTTATTTTTAATTAAATAATTAAATGAGAACCTGCTCTTTTGTTTTGTAGGCGATACTTCCAGTTTTTCGAGCAAAGTAATCTTATTATCACCTAGACCATAAACCAAAGGAATACAATCATGTCCCTTATAGGTAATAAAATTAAAATTATATTCTTATATATTAAAAGTTAATATTACCGCAACTATAATGGCATTATTGGAAATGAATTTCATGGACAAGAATGGCAAAAACGGTGTTCGTTGACTGATAACCTCTAGAGGATTTCGGGAGCTGTCAACCATATATATTGTGGAATCATGTGAAACAAACGCCAAAATATTTCCATCGAAGCTAAATCCGCAAGAATAAACCCAACCAGAATTATTGGTCGAATATTCATGAATGCATTCAGCTGCTTTTATTGAAGTGGCCCAACGCGATGTGTCCGATAGTGGACCATCCACATCAGGTATGTAAGCGCCGAAAATTCGGCACTTGAAATCAGAGCCACCGGCTGCCAATAAGGCATTATTTGGATGCCAGTCTAAACACAAAGTTGTTGAACGAAGTTGTTTTTTGATGTGCTTTGCAACCCAGAATTTCTGCAAAGGTTCAAAATAACAAACACAAATGCATCTACTTCCGCAACCAACAGCAAATTTTTTTTCTATTAAAAATTTAAATATTAATTGTAAATTTTGAAAATTTATCTATTTTAAATACCGTTGGGACTCCATTTGACACAAGTAGCTGCCCTCTGGACCCTAAGAACGACCAATTCAGGCTTCCATATACGTCCATCAAGGCTCCATACATAAGCGTTTTTATCCGAGCCACATGTAACTATCCTGTTAGACTGGGGTGCCCAATCGATACTGAGCACTCTTGCTGAATGCTCGGTCAATGTCTGATCCAATTTCCATGTATTTCCACTTTTGGAATAAACGTAAACTTCTTTTGAATTTAATGCAATGGCAAGTTCTAATGCAATTGATTAGTTTTTTAAGAAATATTTTTAATTAGAATTAATTACGAGTTCTATCTCGGTTCCATGCGTGGCATGAAATACTAGAATTTAAGTTTAAATTTAGCAGATCGGCCATAGATATCTAAAAATTAAACATTATGAGATAAATTATATGTTTTAATCATGCGCTAAATTCAACTATCTTAATTTCAATTAATTTTTCTTACAAATTAGATTGGTATAGAAAAATACATGTCTATAAAAATAATTTGTTAACAAAAATTAAAAATTATCTATGCAATAAGGATAATTTTTTGTTTAAGTCATCTATTTTCTTACGTATTTGATTTAAAAATTGAAAATTTTGACTATCTTTTAATATTTATTAGCTTTTTGAAAATTAAGTTTGATAAATTATGCCAAACATTCCAAAGTAAAAATTAATTTAACAAATGTTTAAATAAAAATTAATTAGAGAAATTTTAAACTTCATTTTGAAAGCATTAATATTTTTTTTTATTTAGATTTTTGGTTTTATTAAACAAAAAATTTTTTTAATATTTTTTTTAACTATAGATTCGAATTATTAAGAATTTGAACAAATTTTAAAATTTTCTATCCAAACTTGATCCAAACTTCATTTAAAATTACTTTATGTTTAGTCTGTTTTAACAGGACTGATTTGTTTAATTGGTTTACCAAAAATTTAGAAAATTTACGCTAATTTTACATAAAATTTCAGAAGTGACAAAACGTAAATTTACCAGAAATTAATTATACTTTTAAAAATTAGAAATTTTAAATTGTACTGAAAAAAATGCTGACTGGTCTAAGATTCTAAGATGTATCTATCAAATAATTAATAAATTTTTTTTATTTTTTACTTTTCTTATTAATTTTCACTAAAATGAATAGAAATTTACGAAAATTTGCGTAAAAAATTTTTTTTTTCTTATTTATTTATAATTAATTAAAATTAATTTAAAAATGCATTTAACACTCAAATTACCGGCTATTTTTTGACAAAAACTTTTCTTAAATGTAGCAATAGTTCCTTAAAAGTCTGTAACATGAAAATAAGAATATTTATAAGACCGTTTCTCAAAGTTTTTTGCAGTATTATAAAGTTTGAATATTTGAATATATGAATAATTTTCTTTCCTTTAATTCACTAAATTTCAACAAATGGATTTTGACTAATTAGAAAAAATTTAAAAAAATAATTAATTTTTAAGAATATTATGTTACTTTTCGATTAAAAAAATTTATTCAGAAAGGTTTAAAAAAAGAATTTGATGAGAAAATTTTGGCAGTATTAATTTTTTTCAGGACATATTTTTGAAAATCAAAGGAAAATTGCAGCTGCCAACACAATTACTTTTAATTTGACCTCTCAAGTACAAAGCCTTCATAAAATTTTTAAAAGGTAATGCCAGTTGCCAAATACCTAGAAAAAACTTAATACATCGTAAAAATAATTTAAAATTAAATAACATTTTTTTAATTTAACATACAAAATGACTTGAACAACACTATTTTGAGATTTTTTTCTAAATTTAATTATTTAAAAATTTTATTAAATAATTAAAATTTTTTAAATTTAATTCTGCAATTTAATTTTTTCTTCTTTTATGTAATAAAAAAAAAGCCCATGTACATGTAAAAAAAATTAAGAATTATTTAAAATGAATTCATCAGATTCTTGGCTAAGATTTAAGCGTTTTATTAAAAGAAACGAAATAATATTTTATTCAATTGGTCTTCTCTCGTTTTCTCATTTTGTTTGGTGGGAGATACAGCAAATAAAGTCATTTGTGCCCAAAACAGATCGTGTTAATCACTTGGGGCCATTCAAAATTCCCTACTTGGACGAATTTGACTTTTTTAAAAAAAGAGTTCAAGCATCTAAAGAAGAAAAATAAATGTTATTTAGCAAAAAAATATTAAAACAAGCCCTAACAAGTCGTCAAATCAAGTCGAATAATTCATTTTCTGAGGTTATTCGAAATAATAAAATTGTATTTTTTGTCTTGACATTTGCAGTAACAAATTTTATATTTTTTTTCAAACCGAACCATATATCACGTCCTGAGATACTAGCAAGAAATAGACTCGAACTACCAAAATGAATTCCGACTTTTTCAAACAAATTAGAGAAAATTTTCACGAAAGAAAACTTGCTAGATGGCTAATTTTTACATATCCAAAAACAAGTTTTAGTTTAGGACTTATTTTAACTACCACTTACATTTTTACTATTATCGACTTTTCTGATAAAATAGCTAAACAAAAAATTGATTATGAACATAAATTCTATTTAGATAAAAAATAATCAAATGGTTTAATACAAATAAAATTTGAAATAAATTTTTTTTTTTCTGAATTTAATTTTTTTTCCAATAAAAGATCTACCTAAATTCAAACGCATTATTATTAATAAGTAATTTCAGAACTTCTTATCAAGTTCCTTAAATCAAAAGGTAAAATCATAATCGACCATCCTGCTTATTCGCCAGATTATTTTTATAGTTCAACAACTGAAGAATAGTTGGAACTACTAGTTACAGATAAGAAGGCCTTTCAAAAGTTGATTGAACGGATGAAGCTTGTGCTATTCTCAATGCTGTTTTCATTTAATTTATTCTCTTAACTTTCTTTAAATATTTAAATTATATAAAGATTACTAGAAAAAAAACTCTAAATTTTAACAAAAAAACAAAATTTTAGGCTTTATTAAATACTAAAGATAGTTAATATCTTTTGTACTAGATAAAGATATATTAAAACTAAAAAATATAAAAAATTTTCAAAAAAAAATAGACAAAATTTATTTAAATATGCTATTTATTATGAGACTTTATTCTCGATATATATGAATCTTATTAATGCAGTTTTTGACCATATAGTCTGGAAAACATCGAGAATACATAAAGAAAACATATGTATTCTTATGAAAGAAAAAATACATAATTTTAAAATTTTGTATTCCAGAGTACTCAAAAAATGCATATTCTTAGTTTATGTTTTAAAAAAATACAATCATTGTATTCGAATATATGTTACCGTAAATTTTTAAAACACGTAAATTTGTAAAATTACTGAACTATCAGTAAAAATGTAAAACATCAAAAAATAAATAAATTTTAGATATTTACTGATTTTTTATTTTTTTCAGTTATTTACTGAAATAAGTTTAGTAAATTACTAAAACAAAACGTATATTTTCATAATATAAAAACAATAAAAAAATGCTAATTTCTTTTTGCAGCTTGAATTGCCTCCATGACATCTTGAGTTACATAACAACTGAGACTTTTTACAGCCACATCGATTTGTCATACATTGACCACCACCAATTGATAATTCATTTACTGCTTGCCTCACACTTAAAGCTTTGTCTAGTTTTAAATTTAGCTCTATTGAAAAATCCTTTACCAAGTCAAAGCTGTTTCTTGCAAACAGAGTATTAAGCACTCCAGCTTCACAAGCTAATTCAAATAATGACTTATCATAGTCAATGTCAACTATTCGACACACCAAATTCGGAGCTTCAGTGAGACCTTTATCAACTTCTGGTATAGGCAAAACGACAGTCTCTCCAATAAAGGCTTCTGGGATATCAGGAAATAACTGAAAAAAATAAAAAATCAGTAAATATCTAAAATTTTTATTTTTTAATGTTTTACATTTTTACTGATAGTTCAGTAATTTTACAAATTTACATGTTTTAAAAATTTACGGTATTATATATATTTATGAATATGATTAAGGACTTCATTATGATTATAGAAATAAATTGTAAAAAATTTTTTTATTAAACTTTATTTTTAAATTTTAAAATGTCCTAGATATATATTTTTCAAGTAATACAAAAACAATTTATTTTTTTTATAATTTAATTTAAATACACTCAAAAAGATATAACAAAAAATCATGAAATAAAATATTTATATATCTTAACGAATCTTAATAACCCTCTATTCCTTTTAGAAAGCCTATATATTTAATTTTTTTCTAACAATTATTTTACCGTATATACTTGAATATTACTGCTCCCCAAATCGTATCTTTATTTAAGAATTTACGCACTAAACTTACAGAAAAGTTAGTTCAAATGATATATTTTATGTAGTTCTAAAATTATTTAATTAAATAGATATCGAGATGAAGGATGACAGATGTTGCATCGCTTTTAATTTAATGGGAATCTTTTTGGGATAATTATATCCAAGAGTATACGGGAGCTCATAAACTTTAAAAGTTCTTGAAATTTTTTAAAATTATCATTCACTAATTGAAGAATTTCAAATTTTGCTCACTTAATTTTTTTTCTTCATCTAAACGAGTTAACAATTTAAGAAAATTTTTAAAAATTAAATAGCCAATTTAAAAGCTTATTGATCTAAAGCACTTCTAATCCTAATAGCCTTTAAATAATTCTTTTGTAATACCTTAATTTAAAATTTAATTTGAGTAGAATCAGAGATTCTTAAAATTCTTTAAAATTTTTTAAAATTATTCAATACTTTAACTCTTTTATGATTATTGAAATTTTTCAATCAATTTAGTTTAATTACAAAATATTTTCTAAAATATCCGCGAAAAGCAAAATTAGCATAATTTTTTCTTTACTATATCAACTATCTTATTCAGCTTGAATTATATACGCATTCAAAAAAAATTTTTTAATAAAATAAATTTCAGAATCGAATTTTCTGGAAAATCGCTTTTATACTTAAAATTCGCCTTTAGAAATAAAAATTAATCTTAAAATGCCTATCGATTATTCTAAATGGAAGAACATAGAAGTATTAAAAAAAAATTAGAAAAATATTTCATTTTTACAACAAATATTTTCAGATTTCAGATGATGAAGATGATACTCATCCAAACATTGACACTCCTAGCTTATTTCGTTGGAGACATCAAGCTAGAATCGAGAGACAGGCCGAAGCAGAACGAGAAAAAGCCGAATTGGAAAAAACTAAGAGACAGTAATATATTCTTATGACCTAAGCAATGTGTTTTGCTAACAATTTATCTTAGGACTGAATTAAAAAAGCAGGAACTAAAGCAAAAATTAAAGGAAGCTGAAGTCAAAGGTGGCGACGATTTAAACAAGCTAAAACTAGAAGAGGCTGAGTTAAAAAAACAAGAAGAAGAATTCAAGAAAAAAGAAGAAGACTTAAAAAAGAAAGAAAAAGTATTAAGAAAAATTTTTTTTTTATAATTTATTGATTTAAAATTAAAGCTAACTCCCTGGAATGTAGATACAATAAGTCATGATAAATTTGCTAAGACAATTATAAACAAAGAGGAAAAAAGAGAAGATGAAAATCTTACTGATGAACAAAAAGCAGAACGATATGTATGCCAGTCAATTTAAATTTAAAAAAAATTAAAGTACCTATTTTTTAAGAGACAATTTTTGGACAAAAATAAGTCTAAAATAAAACATTTTGGTATGTTAAAGCATTATGAAGACTCAAAACGCTATTTGGTCGATAATCCAGAACTAGTTTGCGATGACACCGCAAACTATTTGGTCGTTTGGTGCATTGATTTAGAAATAGAAGAAGTAATTAAATAAAATTTAAATTTTTCATAATTTTTAACATTAAAATTTAGAAACATGATTTAATGGAGCATATAGCTCATCAGTGCATTGTGATGCAATTTATTTTGGAGTTAAGTAAAACTCTCAAATGTGATCCTAGAGCATGTGTTGGTCCATTTTTTACCAAAATGCAGCAAGCTAATCGAGAATATAAAGATGGTTTTTATGATGAACTAAATGCTTTTAAAACACGAGTTAAAAAGAGAGCTGCAGAGAAAATTGAAGCCGCTATGGCCGAGGCCGAGGAAGAGGAACGTCAAAAAAGACTAGGTCCTGGTGGATTGGATCCCGTCGAAGTTTTCGAAAGTCTTCCAGAATCGCTGCAGCAATGCTTTGAAACGCAGAATATTGAAATGTTACAGGAGACTTTGTTGAGCATGAGCAAAGATGATGCCGAATATCATATGGATAGATGCATTAAATCCGGTCTTTGGGTACCAGATGCAAAATCGAAAGAAGCCAAAGTTGAAAAAAAAGAAAAATCTGAAACTGAAACTGAAGAAGTTTATGACACTCCTGATTCTTGAAGAATTCCATTACCATTTTAATTAAACTATTTTATTAAATCGTATATTTTTTAACTATTAAATATATTTTCTTTATCTTAAACTTAGTTATACCAAAACTTTATTGAAAATGTAATTTGATTTTATTTTTATTTTGATTGTATAAATAAATCTTTAAAAAAAATATATATATATTTTTCTTTAACTGTCCGAGAAAATTAAAAAAATTGAAAACAATTAAAAAATAAAAAATTTAACAAATAGTAAATTATTGAAAATGTTTAGAACCATTATAATAATGGTTCTAAACACAACTATTTAATAAATCAATCGCTTATTTTTTTGTCTATTTGTTTTTTTTTTCTCGGGCTGAGTTAATAAAAAAATTAAAATGCTTCTTTAAAACATTAACAAAAGGTTTTCCTTAAAAATTAGAGATAAAAAAAAAACGGGTCATGACGACTTTGTGATCAGTTGATCACCAAAAAATTTAACGATCCAGTCTCTATTTTTGAAATCAATTTTAATTTTTTGTGAAGATTCTTTTTGGTGATCAAAAAATATTTTTTGTGATCATTTTTCATAATTTTTTGACCCTTTTTGGGTCATGACGACTTTGTGATCAGTTGATCACCAAAAAATGTGATCAGTGGTATCATGACTACTTTATGATCATTTTGATCACAAAATTTTTGATCACCAAATTTGTGATCAAAAAATTATGAAAAATGATCACAAAAAATAGAGAGTGAACCGGACCAAGAGTTAGTAGAAACATTACCAAAAATTAGGCCAAAAATTCCAAGAACTAAAATTTGAATCTGTAAAAGAAAAAGCAAATTTCTTCAAATCTGTGGCGTTGGCTAAACAAGTTATGAGTGAGGAAACAAAATTGGCTGTAAAAAAGTCTTTGTGTAAATTTTAAGACCCGACCCCTTGTCCATTATGTGGAGAGTTAATGAATAATGACAAGGGTGTGAAACTCAATATTAGTAAAAAACATAAATGACTTAAACATAAATAATTTTTTTATTTTATTTTATTATATTGATTATTTACATACTGATCACAAAAAAATAAATTTTATCACAAGAATTTTTTGATTTTGTTTTAATTTTTTTTTTGATCACAAATTTGGTGATCAAAATGATCATAAAGTCGTCATGATACCACTGATCACAAAGTCGTCATGAGCCAAAAAAACAAGAAGCTTCATAAAAATTGTCATCTTTAGTTAATAATTTTTTAAAATTTTCATAATTACTATGCCTTGAATTCTTTTTTTTTTTTAATTTTTTTGTCTATGATACTTAAATCTTATAAATAATAATAATAATAAAAATTGTGATCTTTATCTCTTTACTCTAATTTTTTTAAGGAAATAAATTGTTTAGTGATTTGATGACTAGAATTAAAGAAATTTTTGAGATTTTGACAGTTATTATTTGAAACTCCATTGAAATTTTTTTAAATTACTATTTAAATGTTGATTTTAAAATTTATTTATTTAAGCATATAGAATTATTATGCTATTACTAAATCAATTTTTATGTGACATAAAACTTCAAAATGTAAAAAAAAATAACACATCAAAATTTTTAAGGTTAAGTTTTTCAAAGATTAGTATAAAAGCTTTTTACCTACTGATTAGAAATTTACAGATTTCGAAAATTCATTGGATTTCTAATTAAAATTTAATTCAGAAAAGTTTTTCTTTTATAAACTTGGTATTCTTGAAAGTTTATTTCACATCTTACCAGAGTTGGTCAAAAGTCAAAGTTATAAAATTTAATTTTTTTGAAGACAAGTTAAAACTAAAATTCTTTTGTAAAAATTTTTATTTAAAATAAATTTAAGTTTTCGAATTTTAATGTTTTTAAATTAAATTTTATCATTGTTAATTTTTCTAAGTTATTTGATGCAGAGTTGGTCAAAAGTCAAACTTTAAAGTCAGAATAGTTAAAAAGTCGAAGTGAAAGTCAGACTTTGACTTGAATGATTTTAAAGTCAAAGTCGGCCTTTAACTCCCCTAAAAAACTGGATTTAATAAAATTAATATTTTTAATTTAATATTTTAAAGTCGGTTTATGCAAACTCAGATAGTGCGGTAGTTTTTCTACGCGCGAACCTTAAACGACAAAAAATTAAATCAAACATTAAGGCTAAATTTTGTTTTTGATTTGATTGATTTAAAAAAATGAGAATTAGCAAATTTAATTTTTTAAAGAATTTTTTTTTTTTAGTTAATTTTAATCTATATCCAGAACAAAGTTGTTTAAAAGTCACAAATCTCGAGTAAAGTCCAAGTCAGGGCTTTTTTAAAACTTTTTTAAATATAACTGAGTCAAATAAATAGCATCGGTCAGAATCAAGGATAAATGAAATACCTTCTGCTCAGATGCCGTCCCAGATGGTTATTATTGAAGTTAAGCAAATATTGGACTTTTTTTTTCGGACTTTTAAGCAACTCTATTCCAGAAAGCAAAAATTTATGTTAAATACCTATTGAATTTCACAATGCTTTTTTTTCTGAAAATTAATCAGTTAATATAAAATCTAAATTTAGACTTTGACTTTTAGCCAAGTGTAGCAAGGCAAAATGTAAAAAATTTGACATTTTTGCATTTTCATATTTTTAGATTATTTTTAAAAAATGTCAAATTTTTTAAAAAAAATTCAATATTTCATAATGACAGACAATTCATTATACACATAAATTTGTTAAGTAAAATTAAAAATTTAGACAAATTATTTTTTAAATTTTAATTTTTAAAATTGATTGATTAATTGTTTGTTTCCTCCATATTCTAAATAAATAAATTATTTGCTTGACTTTCAAATATATAAATTGTTTATCCAATAAAAACCCCATGGGCCTCGACTTATATGTTTTTTTTGTTGACAGAAAAATAAAAAAAGTAGATCTGTTTAGTCACTTAAATTAATAGAGCTCGGTTTATTTATTTGTTTATTTGTAGCGAGCTAAAGCTACTTAAAATTAAAAGAAAAAAAAAAGAAAAGATATGTTGAAATTATGGAGTTATAGTTTACGCATTTTTAAATGTCTAATGGTTCAGAAAAAAATAAAAAAAAATTATAGTTGCAATTACACAATGGATTAACTTTAAAAGGTCTTTATAAATGTCGAATAAAGATTAAGAAAAAATCAAGCAAATAAAAAACATGTCAAGACAAATAACAAGTCTTTATTTCGCTTGATTAATTTTAACTTGAAAAAAGGATTAATCTTGAAATTTTTTAAGAAAAAAAAAAAACAAACTTAACTTTCAATTTAAAAAATCTTATTATTTTCACATAATCTTTAAACAATAATTGACGTTAAACAAAATTATAATAAGCATAAATTATTTTTAGCTAATCTTGTTTTATCTAGCATGCTCCCAGCCTTTACAAGTGATATAATTAACCTAAATGTCGGGGGACAAAAATTTTCCACATCTCGGCAAACTTTGTGCTCAATGTCAGACTCGTTTTTTTCCTCACTAATAAGTGGACGCATCCCAAGCTGTCGAGATGAACAAGGCTACATATTTATCGACCGAGATCCGAAATATTTTTCGGTAATACTTAATTTTTTGAGAACGCGAGAACTTAATCTAAATGGAATAGACAATATCTCATCCCTGAAAAACGAGGCCGAATTCTATGCAATCACTCCTTTGGTGAAAAGACTAATTTTGTGTGAAGACCTCGAAGGCTCACATTGTGGAGACATCCTCTTTACTGGCTTTATCACCACTCCTTTGGTGATCTCAAAAAAGCTTAACAACAAAATTTTGTGCACTGATTCAGTGCCTGTTAGCTCAAACAAACCGGGAAGTGTCTTAAGACTTGGTAGCTCTAAACCTCTGCATGAAAACCAAAAGAATCACGGATCAAACGAACACTCGTTTGGTCGTTTTATTTCTCACTCAAGAAAGTCTTCGAACGAAGTGTACACAAACTATTCGAATCATGCTTCGTCAAATTGTTCCAGTACAACTTCATCTACAACTCCGACTTCGACTGGTTATAAGTGCCATTCAAGAAACCAGTCACTTGACCTAAAGCAGATCAAAACAGATCTTGGAATTTTACTAACTGATAGCTCTCATCTTACTAATAATTATGCTGCAAATTCTCTTGTTCAAGTTAATTTAATTACTGGTCATCTAAATTGGATAGCTGTGGCGTATTCTCATTACGTTTCATGTTATAAACTTAAAGATGGTTTAGGTTGGCAATTGGTAAATAGATTTTTTTTAATACTAATACCCTATTTTCTCAATTTTATTAAAAATTTTAGAATATTAAAAATCAAATTATTTAGACTAATCAATTGTAAAAAGGTTTATCTGACTAAATTTTCTTAATCTCATAATTTTTTGCTATAATTTTCAGCTAAATTTTTAAACGTCTTTAAATTGAAAATTAATTTCTAATAAAATCAATTGAATGAAATAAAAATAAATCCAAAAATTGAATAGACTAGTAAGCATTATAATTCTTTTCCAATGGAAAAAAGCAGAGTTTTTTAAAAGTCCAAAAAAAAAGTCCAAAACTGGAGATTTGATTATTAAGTTTATTTAAAAGTCTATAGGATTCAATGTTCTTTCAAGAATTTACTTAGTTTAAATTTGTCTGTTTTAAAATTTCTTCTCTCGCGGGTTTTATTAAAAACTGGTTTTAAAATAGAAAAAAAATAGGCATTAAAATTATGTCTTGTTTTAGATTTTTTTCAACCAAAATTTACATAAACTTTATTTTTAAAAGTTATCATTTAGTTTGAATTTTTCTCTATTTTTTGAAACTTAAACTTGTTTTTTCCAAAATTTTTATTTTTAAAAACCTGACCCCTACTGACCCCCACTTTTCTTGAAGAGAATTTAACGTACTATTTAAAAATATGCCTAGTTTTTCTCCAGGAAGTATATTTTTTGAGATATTTTGATTTAAATAGAAGACCTTAATTATTTTGAAATCTGATTCAAAAATATTAATAACGACTTTTAAAATTTTTGCTTTTCGTCAGTTAGAAGAGACCAAATATTCAGTTTTAATTTTGTTGTTAAAACTTTCTATATAATTCGTAGTTAAATACCTTAAATGCATAAATTTCCCAGTTATGCTGTCAAAGAGGCAAAAGATTGCAATAGAACAAATAAAAAATTTCGCTTCATTTAAGTTTATCATATTTTTACGTAATTAAAAATTAAAGACATAGACTCTATTTTTTTATTAAATAAATAAAATAAAAAATATCAAATATTACAATTAAAAATTAAATTTTCTCAATTATTATGAAATCTTTTGAAATGATTGAAAACTAAAATTCCTGGAGAAAATTTTTTGAAATTTTTAGAAAGCGGAGCACTTTATTATATCTAAAAAATTTAAAAAAAATGTCAGAAAATTTTAAAATATTGGGCGTAAGTGTTTTAATACGACCCATATAAACAAACTAAACTAACATTTGTTTTGAAGTTTTCCCAGAACATTTATTTTTTGAAAAAGTAAAGTAAAAACATATATAGAAATTAGCTGAACATTTAGTTTATTGTTGATGTGGCTCTTTATTAAAATTTGTTTTGCATTCGTAAAAAGTTGATTTACAAAATTTAATGAAATAAAAAAAACTCCAAATCATCTAATGTCGCATTAATAGTAACTATTTATCTAAAGTATTCTTAAAAAAGTGAAGCTTATTTAAATTATTCAAAAATAAACAATCGCTAAATAATATTTTTAAAAATTTATGTAAAAAATAATAAGTATTCCTAAAAGAAAAAATTTCAATTTTTTCATTAAATAAATTAAAAATATTTTATTAAAAAAAAAAGATGTTTTTGAGTGAATATCAAGACGAAGAAATAGAAAGACTTGCACTTAATTCAAAAAATCAGTTTGTAAATATTTCTTCTTTGAACACATCTAACAATAACCGATTTACTTCAAACCCATCCTCGATAGAAACAAATCTGAATTCAATGAACAACGCTTCGCCTAACAAGTCTAATTCATCACAAAGTTCACAATCCTTTGAGAACTCAAAATTTTGTACTCTAATCGCGATTTCATGTAAGCAAATTATCAAGCTTTGGGCCATTACTGATGAATCTAATGAGCAATTGATAGGAAGCTTTAATTTAAATTCAATAGTTGAGCATTTATTTTTCATAGGATCACAACTAGTAGCCACAAGTTCAATAGGCAAAATAGGAGTATGGAATTCGCTATCACAATTATGGCAGACCCAAGATCTTGCACCTATCACATCATATGACACAGCTGGTTCAATTCTTCTTCTAGGATCACAAAATGGTCTTCTCTACTACATTGATATGCAAAAATTTCCTCTTAGAATGAAAGACAATGATCTTCTAGTAACACAATTGTACAAAGATCCTTTAGGAGAGCCGATAACAGCTCTTAGTGTTTATCTGACACCGAAAACAACAAATACTGGAAATTGGATTGAAATTGCCTATGGTACCAGCAATGGTAATGTTAGAGTAATAGTTCAACATCCCGAAACAGTGGGCCATAGTCCTCAGTTGTTTCAGAGCTTTTCGGTGCATAGAGGTGTGGTCTATAAAATAATGCTCACCGAAAAACATCTAATTTCAGTCTGTTCTGAATTCAATCATGTTCGTACTTGGAAGTAAATTAAAAAAAATTAAAAAGTATTTTTTATAGAAAAATTTGTTTTTTTAGTGTGACTCGATTTCGAGGCATGATTTCCACCCAGCCTGGATCAACTCCTTTATCTTCTTTTAAAATAATGTCCATAGAGGCCATGGATTGTCCAGTAAGCTACATATGCGGCAATGATATCGGTCCTTTTGGAGATAGAGATAGTTATCAGGTTTTTGTGCAAAAAGTTGTGCCTTACACTGAGGAGCTTTATGTTCGACTTGCTTCAACTGGTAAGCGAATATGTACCATTAAGTCAGTTGATCACTCATTGATAACTAGTTTTTGTGTACATGAATGCGAGGAGCCATCTAAAATAAACTCTAGACCACGGAGATATTTGTTCACCGGACATTCGAATGGAACATTGCAGCTATGGGACTTAACTACTGCCATAGAGCTTAAACAAAATGAAACTAATGATTTATATGGACCAACAGTTGAAGAATTCACCAAGTTTTTGGACAAAATTGAACTTTCATCAACAAGTGGTCATTCTACGCCAAATCTAAACTTTTTAAGTCCTAGTTCTTCATATCTTATTAAACATCAACGCAACCATTCAAATGCTTCAAGCAATCATTTGCCATTTACAAATGGATCATCTCATTCAAATGATTTAAATGAAAAAATTTAAATAAAATTTTCTAAAATTTTTGCTTCGATTAATTCGACTTTATGATGATGTGTTTTTAAAGTTTTATTTTTGTTAGAAATCATTTATTTTTAATTATTTATTTAATTTAAAATAACAAGATTTTTATGATTTATTCCGATATATATTTTTTAATAAAAGCTTTAATTTTGTAAATTAAGCAGCTATTTAACTCAAATTTTTAGATAAATCTAATAACAAAATTTGGTACTTTTTTTCATCAGATATTTTGGGAGACATACAAAAACCCATATTAATAAACTCGAAAGATTAAAGAAAAAAACTAGTAGTATAATTAAAAATTTTAAAATACAACCTTGAATATTTTTTTAAATTTCTTTAAAATATGATCAAAAGTTTCAGAAATTCAAAACTTAAGTGCTATCTGATTTTTTAAAATTTGACTTAAAATTAGTGATCTACGTCCTCTGAAACCCAGATATTCAGAAATAAATTTGAAATATCTTTTAAAATCATATATATTTAAAAAAAGGATGTAAAAAATTTTTTTGTTAAAAAAAAAAATAGTTTTTTTCACTTGATGTCTAAGAGATCAGTTTTATTTTTGAATGTTAGCTTTATTAATTAAAAGTCTTAAAAAGTAATAAGTCTTAAAATCATAAGATTTTCATATTTTTTAAATAAATAAATCTTAAGCTAGAGAATTGCAGAAAGATTTTAAGCAAATTGCTTGAGAACTAGGATATGTATGACTCGTATTTATATGAGCATTGAATAATACTGAACGAGCACTAATTTTTTATTTTATAAGAATTAAATTAAAAGCATTAAAAACACTTTTGGCTTTTGAAGGTCTGCCTCTTTAACGTTTGCTACCATTTTCTACAATTTTGGCTTAAAAAGAAAGTATTAAACGATAACAGAGTGTATCTTCATCTTTAATTACACGATTTGTTGATTCAAGATTTTTTTTTTAAATTTAGTGCGTTAATCATGAAATTTAAGTCGAACAAAATAATTCTAACATCTCAAACCAAATTGTCACAACTTTTTTTTATAAATAAAAATATAAAAGTTTTTTTTTTTAAATATTTGGTAAAATTTTATGATCTTTCATAAAATATATGATTTTAAGAAATTAAATTTTTTAATTGAATGTCTGGATCTCAAAAAATTACTCTAATTAAATGAAACATCATTAAATTTTTTAGTGACATGTCACTATAGGATATTTTACATGTTTTAACAGCAAGTCACTAAAATAGAGTTGTTAAAAAGATTGTCGCAGCTTGAAAAAATTAAAATTATTTAAATAAAATTATAATGTAAGAATAGAGATAAGGTAAGAATTTTCTAGAAACTGATTTTTTAAAAGGCTTATTTAATTCGGCCAAAACTAAAAAAATTATTTTTTTAGACCAGTGGATCAATGACATGGGGTTCAAAAAACTGTTTTTTTTAAACTTAAACCGGTCCTTTGATGAAATTTAAAAATAATATTTTTTAATTAAATAATACTGAATCCTATGCTCCACAAGGAGCGAACAAGGTTAAAAAAAAAAAATAATAATACTGAACAGCACACACTTTGAGTGCTCATACAATTTGAGTGTTTTAAAAATCTGCTTTGCTTCGGAAAAAGTTGTCACCGACCGAACAAAATGCTGATTAATATTTATTAGCTCTTTTTAATAATTTAATAAAAAAATTTTTTTTTTTTTAATATATTTTGTAACTTAAAAAATAAAAATTTAAATTCAACAATTTACTATTTTTGAAAAATTTAGAAAAAATAATGAAAATTTGATAAACTTTATTCAAAATTAAAAATTTAAAATGAACGGATTTATTAATGGATATATTAGCTAAATTAAAAAAAAAAAATATTTTTTTAATTAAAGTAAAAATAAATTGTCTCAAAATGAAATTGTGAGATTGCTGAATTTAAATAATTTTAAATCGTTTAGAAAACTTAAAAGAAAAAAGGAAAAAATTACAAAATTAAATTGATTTATATAAATTAATTAATTAAAATAAATTTTCTTATGGACTCTCTTTGATTGTTTTGTGACATTTGGTCAAGTCTTCGATCAGGTTTAGCCGATCGATTGAGCTTCTCTTCGGCCTTTTTAAAATGATGTACAACTTAGCTTTCCATGCACAAAATTTCAGTCGAGTCGAAAAAAGGTATATGTAAGAGTCACAAGAGCAGCTGTGTGATTCGACTATGCGAACCGCGTCCGAGTCCAGCAAACAAGCCAACGCTATCAGACACGGATGCTGGCTGTGTAGCACTGTTCGCAACGAGGCCGAATTGGCTATTCTCATTTCATAAAAGTTACGTGCATACAAAAGATGAGCTGTACAAATATTTAAACGCTTAGATCGTTCATTTTCGTTGAGTTGGGCACAATTTTGAATACATTTTGACTTGGTTTCGAACAACAGATTCAGATACCAATGAAACGCTTCACCAGGGCTCACAAATGTGTCCAATTGTCTAATTTGATTCAAATTTTGGTTTGCTTCCATGTAATTTTCATCGTTTGCGTCATTTTCAAACTTGTTATACTTGGTAAATTATTCGGTTTATTTAATAAGAAATAAAAAAATTTAGTTTTTACCAAGTTGGACTTGCTTTCGGAAAATTTTGATTTTATTTCGAATTGAGCTTCTTCTTTTTCAATGGCTTTGAAGTCAATTAAAGGAGTGTCATCGGCTACAAAAAATGTCGTGTCCTGTATCTTGATTAAAAAAATTTAATTAACCCCTATTTTTTTTTATTTATTTTAGTCTTACTTCACAATAGTAAGTTTCATTGTAACTTTGAGTCATTTTCGCCTTTGCATTGCTTTTTTTGCCAAAAATTTTGTTATTATTAAAATCAAAGTTTTCTTTGTCCTCTTCTGGAATTTTTTTATCCAAAGACTAAAAAAAATGAAATTATTTTGAAAAAAACTTTCTCAAATATTTTTTTTTTACTTTGCTCGAAAAGACTTTCTTGAATCCTCGAGTAAAATTGTTTGTGGATACTTCTTTGAGAGCTGGTCTGTTTTTACGAACCGTTTGATGCTGAAGTATGTCATAGTCATTGTAAACTGGTGCTTCGCGACAATTTTGCTCGAAATTAAATTCATCTGAGGTCAAAACAGGCTGAAGATAGTCATGATCAATCAGAGACTCTTTCGGTGACTTAAATGGTGTTTTAGCTATTATTTTAATTCTTTTTAAGACTCATTTACCTTATTGGCACATCCTTTGACAGCTTTACGCCATTTAAATACAAATTTTGACATTTTTTAGATTTCTAATTTTAAGCTTTTGTAAAATTCATGAAAAAATTAAGCTCGAACAATTCAAGTAAAAATGCTAACCAGAGCTTGTTTTTAAAATTTTATTTTTTAAAATCTATCCAATTCAGATGAGTAATAAGCACAATTTTAGTCTTAAAGCGAATTTTATTTTTCAAGTGTCAGGTTTTTGGTCTTAGCAAAAAATGTTTTCAATTTACTTCTTTTTTTTTTTGAATTTTGGCGCCAAATGGCATATTTAGAAAATTTATTAGCGGATGTAGATTTTGTGTCCGCACCCCGAAATAATTTCAATTTGCTCAAAAAGTTTATTTAATTTTGCATTCGGAAAAATCGAATCAAATTCAGTTTTATAGTTAGAAAACACGTTGAATTTTTTCTTTAATTCTATTGAATCTTATTTTTTGATTCCAAATAAAATCTAATTATATGTTTAAATATTATCTACTTTGATCCACTTGAGCCGAAATTTCATCTCAATTTCAAAAGAATTTCTTCATATTATTGCATCATAATTCAATGAAATTACACTTAACTTTTCTAATTTATTTATTAGCATCAAAAATATGCTTTACATAATTGGTCTAGGTTTGGGTGATGTTGAAGACATTACTGTAAAAGGCCTGAAAGCAGTGAAGAGCTCAGATTTGGTCTATTTGGAGCACTATACTTCGATTCTTGGCGGTGGTGCTGAGTATAAAAACGAGTTAGAAATATTTTATGGCAAGAAAATAATTCTTGCTGACCGAACTATGGTCGAACAAAAGTCAGACGAAATAATCGAAGCCGCAAAGGATAAAAATGTTTCTTTTCTAGTAGTCGGCGACCCTTTTGGGGCAACGACCCATACCGATTTGGTTCTTAGAGCCGTGGAAAAAAACATAGCTTACAAAGTGATACACAATGCGTCAATAATGAATGCAATAGGATGTTGTGGTCTTCAACTTTACAACTATGGCGAAGCTATTTCTATTTGTTTCTGGTCCCAAGCTGAAAATTGGAAACCAAAGAGTTATTTTGAAAAAATATGCGAAAATCGAATCAGGGGTCTTCATACTCTGTGTCTTTTGGACATAAAGGTCAAAGAAAAAAGCCTAATTAATATAATTAAAAATAGGGATATTTACGAGCCACCCAGATATATGAGTGTGTCCCAGGCTTGTTCTCAAATGATAGATATTATTAGAGAGGCTAGCGAGTACGAACCAATAGACGGGGATGAAAATGAAACTGAATTGAATATTAAAAAATTGGTTGAAGAAAACATAGTTTCAAATGATACACTTGTTGTTGGTCTTGCCAGAGTTGGTCGTGACGACCAGATTTTAAAAGTTGATACAGTCAAAAATTTGTCCGAATGCGATTTGGGTGAACCGCTTCATAGTATGGTTATTGCTGGCAGATTGCATCCTTTAGAGGTCGATTTTTTAAAACTTTTTTACAATGGAGATAATTTTGAAAATTTGGTCAATCAACACAATGATTTTTACAACAAAAAATAAATCTAGTGTTTTTCATTATAATTATTTTGTGCACACTAATAAGCTTGTTATAAAGCTTTTTAAAAATTTTTTTCTCTTTTTTTAACTTTTTTTTAATTTATTTAATTTAGAAAAAAAAATAATTTACAATATGGCTAAAGATTATTCAAAAGAAGGTAAATTTATTGATTTACCTGGCGCTGAAAAAGGCAAAGTTGTTGTCAGATTTCCACCAGAAGCAAGCGGGTAAAAAATTTAAGTTTAAATTTAGAAGGATTTTTATTTTAAAATTATTCTTTTCTTAGATATTTGCATATTGGTCATGCTAAGGCTGCTTTATTAAATCAGTTTTATCAAAATGAATTTGAAGGCAAGTTGATCTTTAGATTCGACGATACAAATCCGGCTAAAGAAAACGCCGAATTTGAGCAGGTTATTTTAAATTTATTTAATTTTTTTTCCAAAAATCTAAGTCAATTTTGACTTTATTTATTCTATTACAGTAAAATAGTATTTCTGTCTCTTGTAGCTTTAACGGTATTGTGAATTTCTACAACAATAAAAACAAAAATTCTCCCTTTATTGATAAACAAAAATTTCAAAAATTAAAATAATTTAAAAAAAATAAGGCAACTTTGTGGAACAAAGTTTGTTGCATCCTTTTTACCTAAAATAATTTTTCTTCTGTAAATAAAAGACAAAAAATAAAGCATCAATTAGATTTTAATTGATTATTGATTTGGTTTACCCTAAAAAAAGAGAGAATAAAGTTTTTATTTTAGGTAAAAAAGATGCATCAAACTTTGTTGCACAAAGTTGCATTATTTTTTTAAAATTATTTTATTTTTTTAAATTTTTATTAATCAATAAAGGGAGAATTTTTGTTCTTTTTGTTCTAGAAATTCACAATACCAGCTTTAACACTAGAAAGACCGAGGGGTTTTTTAAAACCCTTTTTTAAAGAATTTAAATTTGAATATTATCTCAAAGAAATAAAGCTTTAAAAAATCACTCAAAAAAATTAAAAATTAATTATTGTTATCTATGCTGCATTTAAGAATATTGATCAAAACACATAAAAAAATATTGCTCTTTGTGGTATTATTTTTTTAAAATTAAATCTGATATAATAGAACTAAATTCATAACTAATTTTAATCTTCAGCATTTACCTACCAAAAATTTTATTAAAAAAAGTTTGGTTCTCTCTGTAGACCCAGAGGTATTGTATAAAGAAAAAAAAATCTCTTAGTTGTTACAAAGTTTGTATCATCCAATTCTAGCCTTATTTTGAGATGATTTAAAATTGATTAAATTTAGATAATTCAAACTTTGTATCAATTGATAAATTTTACAAAACGAATTTTAGTCCTTTAAAAAAATTTTTATTTAAATTTGAAAAATTTTGATTTTTTTTCTTCCAAAATTTTCAATACTGCTGGTCATATTTATTAAGAATTTTAAATTTTGCAATTTTTTTTTTTTTTTTAAAGCTTAAATATTTAGTCATTTTTAAAGTGTTCTAAGCAATTGCTTTAAACTTGATAAATATTACAAAAGTCCTATAAAAATTGACGTTTTAATTAATTTTAAACAAATTTTTTATTGCTGTAAAATGATTTTCATAATTTTCATAATAAACTTTTGTAAAAATTTTTCTAAAATTTATTTATTTTAAATTAAAGGTGATTGAAGAAGATGTTAAGTTATTGGGGATAAAATGGGACCGATTTTCGCGTACATCAGATCATTTTGATTATTTGCTTACCTTATGTGAAAAGATGATTCGCGAGGGAAAAGCATATGCTGACGATACGGACCCAGAAGAGATGAAAAAAGAACGCGAAGCCAAAATCGAGTCAAAGAATAGAGTTAACTCGGTGGAAAAAAATTTAGAATTGTGGGAAGAAATGAAAAAAGGATCAGAAAGAGGACAAAAATGTTGCATTAGAGCCAAAATCGACATGAATGCAGCTAATGGAACTCTTAGAGACCCAACAATGTACAGATGTAAGCCAGAGACTCATTTATCAACTGGTGATAGATACAAGTAAAATATAAATTTATTTAATTACTTAAAAATTAAAAAATATTTAGAGTTTACCCAACTTATGACTTTGCTTGTCCAGTCGTTGACAGTATAGAAGAAGTAACACATGCATTGCGTACCACCGAATACCATGACAGAGATGAACAATATATGTGGTTCTTGGAGGCTTTAAATTTGAGAAAGCCACACATTTATGAGTACAGTAGATTCAATTTACAAAATACTGTTTTATCTAAGCGAAAATTGACTTGGTTTGTCGAAAGTGGTAAAGTAAGGGGCTGGGACGATCCAAGATTTCCAACTGTACGAGGAATTCTAAGACGTGGTATGACTGTTGAAGCATTGAAACAATTTATTGTAGCCCAAGGTTCTTCACGCTCAGTAGTTCAAATGGATTGGGACAAAATTTGGGCAATTAACAAAAAATTTATTGATGAAATTGCTCCACGACATAGTTCTGTCCTTAAAGGAAAAACTGTGTTGGTAAATATCAGTGGACAAAACTCAGTTGAGTCTAAACAAGTTCCAAAGCATCCAAAGGTTAATTTTTCTAGAACTAATTATTTGTTTTTAATTTAATTTTTATTATTTAGAATGAAAAATTGGGAACTAAAACAGTTTGGTACAGTGATAAAGTTTTTATTGATGAATCTGATGCTGAAACTCTAAAAGAGAATGAAGTTGCTACATTCATGGATTGGGGCAACGTGAAAATAAACAAAATAAATCGGGACAATTCTGGTAAAATTACCAGCATTGATGCCGAGCTTAATTTGGAGAATAAAGACTACAAAAAAACTCTTAAAATAACTTGGCTAGCCGATGTACCTGATCAAGCTCCATTCACTCCGGTCAAGTGCTATCATTTTGATCACATTATTGTCAAGCCTGTTTTGGACAAAGATGAAGACTTTAAGCAGTATTGTAATCATCAAACAGAAGTATGTCAATACACAATATTCTATTTTATTAATCAAAATTAAAAATTTTATTTGAATTAGTTTGAATTCAATGTTTTGGGAGATAATGAAATGAGAAATCTTAAAAAAGGAGATATAATTCAAATTTCTAGAAGAGGATATTTTATTGTAGATAAAGCTTTTGATGGGGAATCAGTAGTTTTGTTTAATATTCCGGAGGGAAACAAACGCGAATCTCCAACTTCTTACATGTCTGTGTCTAATCAAAAATACGCTTCGGTTCAATTCGCCGAAGAAGCTGAGCAGAAAAGTAAATCAGAGCCGAAAGAAAACAAATCACAAGCCGCTGGTTTTGTTATGACTCCAGAAGCACAAGATTTGGACAGTAGAATAAGAAAACAAGGCGACACTGTTCGAGACCTTAAAACTAAAAAAGCACCCAAAGTATTATTTCTAGGCTAATAAAACATTTTTTAAATTAATTGTTTAAATATAAAGGAAGAGTGCGATGCTCAAGTCAAAACATTGCTTGATCTTAAGGCTCAGTTTAAAAAGTTAACTCTAAACGACTGGAAACCAGATATGGCTTCATCTAGCAAAAGTACAAATGAAACTAAGACGGAATCTAAGAAAGTAAAATTTCAATTAAATTTTAGCCTTGTGTTCACTGAAAAGTTAATTTTTCCAAAGTTTTATTTAAAAAAACCAAAAAAATACTTAAATAAACGCAAATGTATATTTAGATCATATAGGAAGCATTTATTTTACATATTTAAAACACTTTCTTTAAATTATTAGGTTTTTGGACAAGTGAAATTTTTATAGGAAAATTAGACACTCAGCTTTTTTACAAAAAAACAAATTTCAATTTATCGGTATTGTGAATTTCTAGAACAAAAAGAACAAACAAAGTTTGTTGCATCTTTTTTACCTAAAATAATTTTTCTTCTGTAAATAAAAGACAAAAAATAAAGCATCAATTAGATTTAAATTGATTATTGATTTGGTTTACCCTAAAAAAAGAGAGAATAAAGTTTTTATTTTAGGTAAAAAAGATGCATCAAACTTTGTTGCACAAAGTTGCATTATTTCTTTAAAATTATTTTATTTTTTTAAATTTTTATTTATCAATAAAGGGAGAATTTTTGTTCGTTTAGTTTTGTTCGTCTAGAAATTCACAATACCCAATTTATCCCTGATCAAAATTCTTATTTAAAAAGAAAGATGAATGCTTTTATGACGCAATATTTTACGTTATAGATTACAAAATTTTATTTTAAGTCAAAATTATATTCAAAATAATAATTTGACATGTTTTT
Organism: Brachionus sp. 'Tiscar'; assembly: GCA_006352455.1. Classification (NCBI taxonomy): domain Eukaryota; kingdom Metazoa; phylum Rotifera; class Eurotatoria; order Ploima; family Brachionidae; genus Brachionus; species Brachionus sp. 'Tiscar'. The sequence continues at coordinate 25,944 of VANL01000669.1, forward strand.
CGTAGTGTTGGATACCGTGAGTGGCGGCCACTAGACCGTCAAAAGTTGATGTTGGCCGTTTTGATGGCCGAGTGTAAAAACAAACCTTT
>VANL01000670.1:0-26025 GCA_006352455.1 Brachionus sp. 'Tiscar'
GAAACCTTCTTTGTATTCCTCCACAAGTCTGACAACCAATGGAATAGAATGACTCAGTCCTGCCCTAACATATCTCTAACAATAGGTAATTGTCAAGTATTTATTTACTATTTTTTATTATCAAGGTGTTAATTAACGAATGTCATTTTTTTAAAATTCGTTATATAAAGGGTTTTTTCTTAAGAAAAGTATTACTCGTTTTTTTTTCTTAGTTCGTTATATCTGTATTTCGTTATATGGGGGTTCGTTATACGGAGAATCGACTGTATCAATAATGTTTTTTTTTAAGTAAATTAAATTTTAAATAAAAAATCAATTAATCAGTAAAATCAATTTTAAATTAATTTAACTTTTCCATGATTTTTTCACAAATGGAACTTCACGTCCACCTTCCATATACTCTCCGTAGTATTGGCTTAACACTTATTTGATTGTATTTAAAGATTCAATGGAACTAAAAGGATTTTTTTTCAAAATTCCAATACTTGCTTAATAAATTAAAGATTTTGACTCGGACTTTTGAAAAAAAAGTCCAGACTTGGACTTGAATTGAGACTTGTGACTGACTTTTAAACAACTCTGGACAGAACTAGAGCATATATATTCGAAATTTTTTAAAATGTGTCTTTAACTTCATTTTTCTGTTCAGTTAAGTTTTTATTCAAATATTTTTTTCAAATAAACATTGTGGAATAATAATTTATTTATTTAAATTGAATTAACCTTCTATTAGGAGAAGTAAATGTAAAAATTTTAAATTTGAAAAAAAAAAGAAAAAGAAAAGACATAAATTTTAAACATTTAAAATCAAAATGATTTAGTTAATTCCTGAAGAAGAAGAAAATATTTTCAACTATTTATATTGTTTAAACATAAATTAATAGAGTCAGTTAATTAATAGTCCATCTTTTAGTTTAAATTGTAATTTAAGATCCCTTATTAGGACTCCAGAATTATTATATATGTTAACTATGTCCAATTTAAAAAAATTTTCTAATGTTACTTTATCATGATCAAATTAATAATAATATTATTTCATTCATAGAATAATATTTCAGGATCAAATAAAAATAATAAAAATTTGGCATGCAGTTTAATAAGTTTTAGTTTAGATTACAATTAATTTCAAGTAAAATTATTAAAAAAATTAAAAACAGCAAGAGAACTTCCTGACTGAAATAGAGAGTTGAATAACTTGAAGGGGCTTCAAAAATCATTAAGATAACTATTAAAATCGGTCCGTAGGTTTCTCCATGTAGCTTAAATTATTGTTATTTAAAAATGATTATAAATTTTTATCAGGCTTTTCAATTATCGACTAAAATTGAGTTTAATCGATAAATCTTTTAATTAAATAAACAAATATTTTTATATCTTAACAAAAAAAATTTATTTTTCTCTTGAAAGTCAAAGCTTCTCTTTTAATCAACTGAAATAATTTGATAAAGAGAAGAAATGGTATTGTGAAATTCAAAAAAAAAAAATTTTTCATTTTTTGATAAATTTAAGTTTACTAAGATAAAATATGCTTAAAAAATACTGTAATTTAGTGCAGCAAACTTTGTTGGACCTTTTATATCTAAAATAATCTTTCTGATGTAAATAAAAGACAAAAAATGAAACATCAATAATAATATTAAATTTATTATTGTTTTGGTTTACCAAAAAAAAAAGCAAATAAAGTTTTTATTTTGGATAAAAAAGGTTGCAGTTTTTTTTAAAAATATATTTTATTATTGTAAATTTTAATTTATCAAAAAAAGAAAAATATTTGTTCTTTTTGTTTTTGAAATTCAGAATACTGAAGAAATTCTATTTTCAATACAGTTTAAATTTTCCTTTTTGATTATAGTGATTTTTTTCATTACATTAAGCTTAATGTTTCAATAAAATACTGGCAACAAAAAAAATTTCTGATCAAATTTCAAAATTTCATTTTAATGTTAAAAATGATTAAAAAAATGATAAATTTTTAAAATATTTTTATTAATAGGCAACAAAAACTTGAACAGACAAGAGAAAATTCAAACTAGTTCGACAAAAAAAAATTCACAGTTAATAAAAAATGGATTTTTTGCTACATGGAATGGTATTCGACTAGCTGATGATTGTCAAGAAGACTTTCAGTGCAAAGGTGGTGAATATTGCATAGACTCGAAAAATTTCTTGTGCCAACAAACTTATCGCTATTGCATCAGCAGAAGCCTTGTTTGCGACGGCATTTTAAATTGTGACACCGGGGATGAATCAGACGAAAAGCATTGTGAATTGACTTTTATCGAGTCAAGAATATTCATAATGATAGCGGTGATTGCACCGACAATTTTTATTTTCGTATCTATATTTTTTTATGTTTTACACAAAATGAATAAAAACAAACTCGATAATAAAAATAGTGACAATGAGAGCAAATTTCCCATGCCTGCATTTATTGTGGCTCGAGAGGATGAAAATACCAAAAAATTATCGAAAATATTGGTGTTTAGAAAAAACGAGTGCGATCGTCTAAGGAATATGAGTCCAATAGACGCAGATCCATTCGACTCGTCAGATACAACAGATAATTTGGATAATTTAGTATCGTCTAAAACAAATGCTTCCAGTTTATTTCAATCAAAGCAAGCAGAATCAAGATCTAAAATATTGGATGAAGTAGACACAAAATCAGCTAGAAGAAACAGTTACACAAAAGCGATCAACTCAAACGATGAATGAATATTTTTAGTTTTTATGTGTAAAGTAAAAAAAAAAAAATTTTTTTTTTTATTTGTAATAAATTTTTTTTTATATTATTTGTTATTTAGAAAAAATTACTTATATCCTAAAATTATTTTAAATTAAAATTTTTGTCACTTTTAACTTTTAGTTTTTTTCCCACAAAACATGACTTAAATACCATTTTCAGATTCGGAAAATGCAATTTCTTGATTTTAATCATCAAAAGGTAAAAAAAAATAATTAAATGGTTACCCACAATTAAAAAACTGTTACCAACAAACAGAAAAGTTTACACCACAAATCACTGAAATCACTACAAAACATAAAACACAAATAACTTGGCAAAATCTTATGTGTTGAAAAAATTTAATTAATATGTTTAAAGAATATTAATAAAGCTATTGCCAAAAATTGTTTCTGTTTGTATGTTTAATTTATAGCTAATTTAAAGTCTATTTAAAAGAAAACCAATTTCCAGCTATTTTGGACAACTTTTTTTAGGCTTATTAATTAACTCGTCGCTTTCCAATAGCTAAATCAAGGCTTTGATTTTTTTGAACAGTTTTGAAAATTTATTGAAAATTTTTTCTCCTGTGTGGTGTAGTTTTTGTCTTAATCAAGTTAGTTTGGTATTGTGAATTCCAAAAACAAAAAGAACAAAAATTTTTATTTTTTTGTTAAATTAAAATTTACTAAAATGAAATATATTTTAAACAAATACTGCAATCTTTTTTACCCAAAATAAAAAAACTTTATGTTCTTTTTTTTTAAATTAAACCAAATCAACAATCAATTTAAATCTTATTGATGTTTCATTTTTTGTCTTTTATTTACATTAGAAAAATTATTTTGAATTTCACATTAATGTTATTTTTGTGCTGAAAATAATTTTATTGTGTGTACCTGCTTTTTGTTTTTGTTTGTTTTTCAAAAAAACTCTGGTGATTTGGATCACTAATGGACTCAAGCACCTATAAAACTTTTGAAAGCACATGCAATTTACTTGTTTTTGGTTTTTTCAGATCGAAAAAAGCTTTAAAATTGACAAAGTTATAAATAAAAAAATTTGAATACTTAAAAATATTTTTTTGATTTTTTTATGACCGGTAATAAAACTTATGTCACAAATTTCCAAATTTTTGCTAATGCATGTTTGATGTGTGTTGCTTGAGAACACTCTCATTTTTCATAAATCTTCATCTTCATCATCAAGTTAATAATCGTATTGTGTACAAATTTTTTTAAGCTACATAGGCTTAAAGAGTAGAAAAAAAAATAAACAAAACTTAAACAATAAATTTAAAAAATTTAACAACAAGCTATTTAAGTTAAATAATTCAAATTTTGAAACAAAATCTGTGTAAATTAAATTAATTTTATTGAAAATTGAAAGCTTAAATATTGTAAACTTCAATATTGATCTCTTGATCACAAAGCAATTTATTAATCGTGTATAAAAGCTTGCTTCAAGCTTAACATTTAAAAGTTTTTGGATAGAGATATAATAACTCTCAGCTAATTTATAATTCAGAAAAATAGCATAAAAGCGTAGAGCAATTTTCAAAATACGGGAGGATAAAGTTCTTAGTATAATTCCAACTCAATCAAAGAGACCTAAGGTCAAAACCCATAAAGGGATGATTGAGCACATTTATTAATAAAAAAAATGCACATAAAATTTATAATATTAATAAAAATTTAAATTTCTGAAACCTAATAAGCAGATTTCCTTTAAAACTAATATGTCTTCATTACAAACTTTAATCTTTTACCTGGATATAATTTTTTCCTATTTTCAAAAATCATGCAAAAAGCTTTTGACCAGTTTATATCAATTCTGTTAAAAATACACTATTCATTTAAACTTTTTGTTGAAACATTTAATTTTGTCAAAGCTGTTTCAAGGTTTTTTGTCAGAGAAACTAATTGTTATATCATCTGCAAACATTTTGATACTTAAATTTTTAAATAAAAATGGTAAATCATTAACAAAAATAAGAAATAACAGTGGACCCAGAGCGGATCTCTAATTTTAATTTTAAAGGATTAGACATTTCACTGCCGATTCTAACTATCTGAGATCTCATTTCAAAATAGTTTGAAAGAAGACCCAAAGAAGAATTATCAAAACCATAGTGAAAAATTTTTAAAAGTAATAAATTTGAATCAATGTCATCAATACCGGCCATATAACAAGATCCGATAATTTAATCACTTAATAAAGAGAATTTTGAATTTTATTTTTATTCATATTTTATTAATACATTCAATTAAAGATAAATTAAATATTTTAATAAGTCTATTGCTGGTTATTCATTTGATTCTGTTGATTTGATCCATTTATTTTTTCAAAAACCTTAAGAATAAAAAATTTTAGCCATGGCTTTATTTTCAACTATTCGATCTTACTGATCTAATCATTTGTCTTCCAAAAAAATTTGATGCCACTCCCTGCAAACTTTGCTCGGCACCATATTTGCATTTTAAAAAACCATAAGTATTCGAAATGCTCAAAATAATAGCTACTATAATTATTGTCTAAATATTAAACAATATTTAAATATTTAAATATTTTAAATTTAATTTATTTACCATCCATTTGAAACTAAAAGTAATGAGGGATATGAAAAAAAATGTTAGCCAAACTAGATCGGCAATGATCAGAGCCAGCCAAAAAATGGACGCTTCAGTTGTTGACTCTAGCACTGATAAATTATTCTGATTGCCCTTTAATGAGAAAAATTTACTCTTATTTTGCAGTTTTAAATGAAAAAAAAACTTTTCTGTTTTCGAAAATCCATTTGCTCTGACCATTTTCGTCTATGTGGTTCCACCACCTCAGCCCCACTAAGAGACGACCTGTTATGTTCTTGACTGTCCAAAAATCCATTGATAAAAATATAATAAGAACAACAAATATTGTTATGAAACTGGAATAAAAAACAGTCGAAAAAAGATATAAAATTATGGCCATTGATTTGAAGAACAAATGGAAAAACAATGCAATAGGATGTCTTATTCTGGCTGTTTGAACAGCATTGTTAGAGCCGATTGTGGACTGCTCAAATGTGAGTGCTACTTCTTCGGTGTCAGCCAGCATTTTAATTTTAAAAAAAATTATTGACGACTAAAAATTGAATAATAAAATTTGTACACGACTTGATTTGAAACAGATTTTTAAAAAATTAAGAAATTATTTTTTCATTTATAATTTTTTTTTTCTTTATTTATAAATAAATTTCAAAAGTTTGCTCACAATTTGATAACAAGAATATTTAAAAAAAATTAATTTTTTAATTACAAAACAATTTGACTTGACTACCGGATAATGTGAGAAAAAGTCTAAAGAAAATTTTTAATAAATCATTTAACAATTTTAGCTTAATTTAGTTATTTTATGTTTTATTTTTTAACATATTTAATTTCAATAATTTTCAAATATTTAAAATTTCATAGACAAAATAAAATGAATCTGTCAATGTTACAATTCAAGCAAGTATTCAAGCTTCTTGATGATTTTTATTCATGTCATGAGTATGTGATTTTAAAATTTTAATTAACAGAAAGCTTCTATGATAAAAAAAAAAGAAAAAAATTTTAATTTCTCAATTTTTATTATAAAATTAAATATTTTTAGTTGTTTTTTTTTATTGAAATTAATTTTAAAAAATTGAAAATTACAGAACTGCAATTAGTGTTTGAAAATAAGTCGAATGATTTTTGTTTATATAAGTGCTTAGAATTTTATAAATAAAATGAAAATGATTTTTAATACTGTAATCAATTGTTTCCACATATTCTTGGGCTTGTTCAGAGCGAAAATAGTCTAAACCTTTGCGCCATGTGTCACAAAATTCCATTATGACCGCGAAAATTTCGTGAATACTTGATTGAAAGTATTTGTTCTTGAGCAGACAGTTTTTGATCAAAAGCTGCAAAAATCTCTGATGTAGCTCGACTATTTCATCAATGTCACTTTGAGATTTAACTTTTTGCAAAAATTCATTGCTCATTTCAAATATCTAGAATAATTTTGTTAAATTTAGTCATTGATAAATTAATAAATTAAATTAAAATTGGTCATTGTCCAAGAAAAGACCAGTTTTGGTCTTAAAAATTATTTTTAATGACTTTAATTTGATCTTTAGTTAAAAAAATTGATTTTTTTTTCTTGAAAGTTAACATTTTATGGAAGAAATTAAAAATGACCTCTTTTTTCTCTGAGTTTGTGTGATTTTTTTCAAAAAAAATTTGTTTCAATTTTTAACTATGGATGAAATTTAAAAAACTGATACCAAGTTTAAATTTAATATGTAAAAAATTGCAAACAGGAGCAAAATTAATTTTTAAGAATCGAAAATAAATTGATAAGTTTTTACTCAATAATTAACTTGTTTTCGATTAAAAAAAAAATTATTATAATGTTGACAAATTTTACTAAATCTACAAATTCTGGAATCAAAAAATGTCTGAATTTATTGAATCTGAAGAGTCATCATCAACATCTATTATTCGCATAAGAGCTAACAATGGAAACGATACTGAAGACGATATTGAAGAACTAGCACCAAAAAGAAAGAGAGGCGAAAATCTTCCTTATGATCCATTCAAAAGTTTTGAATCATTAGAAGAGTGTGTAAAAGAGCTCAAAGATGGGACAGTCGAAAACATAACTTGGAGTGAAAAGAAACCAAAAATACTGATTAAGGAGAGAAGAGCTACTTCAAATGTTCACGTTGTAACAAAAGAGCGTACATTCTTGTCCATCGAAATAGTTTCCTTTCAGTTTCGGTTCAATAAGAAAGTGAGAAATCAAAAAATAAAACAAATAAACTAAATATTATATTTGTTTTTTTTTTATTTTTTTTCTATTAATTAAAATATTTTTGCTCCTAATTGATATAATAATTGCTTCTTTTTTTTGCTAGAAAATAATAATAAAACTGAGGTATTATTTTATTTTATTTTTATTTTTTTTTTATATATTTTATCTTATTTTAACTTTATTTTATTTTTATTTATTTTTTTTTTAATCTGAAGGAGCCTTAGCTCGATACAGATATACAAATAAATAATAACATAAAAATTGCTTCTACAATAATTATTTTCCAAAAAAATTACTCAATTAAAAAAAACAAAAAATTTTTGCTTATTAATCGAAAAAAAAAAATTAATCGAATTGCATATTGATGGTATTGCTTGTTTATTTTTAGATAATTAATTAGTTAAATTAATTTAAAAAAATTAGCTTATAATTCATTTCAGTTAAATCAATGCAATTTGTTTCAAAATATTTATTTTATTTTTTGTGTCATATTTTAAAACAATTTTTATTTTTCAAGCAATTTTTCAAGAATATTTAATTTAATTAACTCAAAATTATTCAAATTTTTGTAAAACATTTACTTTTTGCTCTAATTTATGTGTTTTTTCAATTTTTTAAAAAATCAAAATAACTTTTACAAATCTCAAAATTAACGCCAACATGGCTGAAAGGGAGAATTAATATTCATTCCAAACAGCCAAGGGATTTTGTCCCAAATTATTTTTTAAATAAATAAAATATTTTAAAATAATTTTTTAACAATTGTTGTACTGGAGAAAAAAATCTTCGCCATGTAAAAAGATTGGTATATGAGGTTAGGAGGAGGTAATGTTTTTTCTCTAAAAATGCTGAACATGAGAGTGAGAATGATGAAGTTGACGTTTTGAATGAAAACAACAAAAGAATTAAACTCATGACAGTTTATAAACCTATAGGAATATTTAATCAATGACCATCCAAACGAATGGTGGAAAGAACGAATAAATGAAACAAACGAGGGCGTAAAGAGTTCTAAACATTATACTAAACACTTAAATGTTATTTATTTCGATTTGGAAGAATGGTCAAAGAGTAAATGTAGTTGTGCTTATTACATGAAAATTTATTATTTTTTTCATATTATAGCTTTAGCAGTTAACTTAAAGTTGGTAACATTACCTACAAAATACATACGTGTAGCGATTGAACCAAAGGCTAAAGTAGGTCGTAAGTCGAAAGCAAGATGTGCTTTAGTTAAACAGTAGGGAGTAGTATTGGTTATTTCAGGTTTTTGTTGAATATTTTTTTTTTAAAAAATAGACTTTTATTAAATAAAATAAACAATTTGTAAATTAAATGTATTGGACATAAAATAAATAAAAATTTAAAAAATAGACAGAAATTAAATATTTTAAACATACAGGTTAAATTTTCTCTTTTGCTTTCAAATTTTTTCAAAATGAGTGGCAAAATATCCGATATCAATTCATAAAAAATAGACTGATTGTTTGGGCAATCGATAAAATAGCGCGAATTAAAGGATTTTTAATTTTTAGGAAATTAAATAGTTAAATAGTGCAAAGATTAAATTTTGTAAAAGCTTATAAATGTAAAAGTCATATCCTAAAATTCAATACATTGAAATTTAAGAATCTACGATAATCAAAATCTTTGAATTTTTGAAAAATTTAGTGCAAAATAACAAAAAAAAATTTTTAATTAATTTTTATTTGGATAATAGAAACTAAGTATCAATAAGAACCCTATTTATTAGAAGATATTTTTGACAAAAGTTTCCTTTTAAAAAAAAATTTCAAAATACATACAAATTTTATTTTGCTTAAAATTTAGGACTCCTTGTTGCAAGAATAAAAAATTTCTATTACTAACATCTTTTTTTATTATTTTTAGACCCTTTTTGTTGAACATGATAACACTGATAAATTAAAAATCATTGACTATTTTCTAACACTAAAAAAAGGAAAAAAATTTAGTGATTTTTCTTTAGAAAACTTTAAAAAATCAACTTTAAAAATTAACTGAACTATTTCTTATTTTTTTTTCTGGCAATTAATTTTTTTGACTAAAAGAATTTTGAATGAAAAAAAAAAGTTTTTTTTTCTTATATCTTTACCTGATCTCCAATCAAGTTGTGGGCATTGTTGACAAAATTAAGCAATTTCATGCGTATTAGATACATTCGACGAACAGATGCTTCATCAATTTTCGTCAATAGAGCCGATTTGGCAAGCTTTTCTTTGCCAAATACATTCAAGTCTAAGTCTAGAAAAAATAAATTAAAGAATTTTGACTTATTTATTTATTATTTCCAACCTGTTTTGTCAAGTCTTTCCAAATCATTTTTAACTTGTTTGATCTTGATTAAAAAAGCAAACACTTGGTTGTAGACTACAAAATCCTCTTTAGTAACAATTATATTAAGTGGCCATTTAACTCTAATGTTCAATTGAACTGATGTGACTAGCTTGGAACTTTTAACTTGACTATCTGATGGCTCGTAGTGAAACGAAACACAATTAAAATTAAAATAATTTTCGGCATCATTTTCAAAAATTGAATTTGCTGCATTAAAAAACACACTATTAAGAATCACATCATCCTGATATGTCTCATATTTTTTCACCATATTAAACAATTTTTCGCTAAACAAATAAATAATTTCATTTGATAAAAAAAGATAATACGAATGAATAAACTTGAATAGATCAAACATAAAATATTTTTTAAATAGATTTTCCAATAAATTTACTGAACTTAAATTGATTGTATCATAATAGCAATCAGATATGAGCCTATCTAGACAAGTCTCCAAATTAAAATCAATGCTTTGTCCTAATAATGTGTCATTAAACGGATCATAGTCAATTTTAAGATTGTCGACATATTTTTTGTCTACTATTTGGTTAAAAAATCGCATGTCCAATAGACCACAAGGCTCTGCTGGTTTCTCTATTTCTTGACTGATTTTTTTTTCACTAAAAAAATTCAATTTTTCTCTCAATGCTCGCATAAAATGTTCATAAATATCCGATTTGGTTTCTGAATTTTCCAATCTGTTTAGAATTTCTACTTGTTTGCATATCTTGAACGAACTGGACAAAATTATTTTCACAAACAATGGCAAGTTTGGACCAATTGGCAAAATTTTATATCCATGACTCCAATATTTTACCGAGTTTATAGAAACGTTTGTGTCTCTGACAAAACCAAGCTCACTTTTGGGGTCCAGTAGGACGCCATCTCGCACAAATGTATCAATCAAATTAAAGTATGGTGTAAGCAAACGAGTGAATATGCAAATTAAGAGCTTGTGGTCTCGACTGACATGGTTATTGACCGAAAATGAGTCAATTAGAATGCGATGGGAAAAAATAAGAAGATCAAGAGACTTTTTAAACTCGTTTTGATTTTTATTTTGTTCAATGTTTGCCAAATAAAGCGCAAAAATGTCAAGTAGAGTAAAATAATCTGCTTGAATAGTATTCAAAAAATCGATTAGTGTTAATTTTGTAATTTTTTTGGCCAAATCTGTTCCAATTTTGTTCAAGCTTTGTCTATAAAATTTAAGAAATTCAATAACACATTCTCCAAACGCTTCATAAACCTGAGTTTCTCTTGTTTGACTCAACAATTTAACATAATTTTCCATATCAAAGACAACATTTGAGTAATAGCATACCATGTACAAGCACATGTCAAGTTCTTTGTGTAAATTTACCAATCTTAGCTTTGAATTAACCGAATGAAATTTCTGATTTGTATTTTTTCTAAACAAGAAGCTATTTTTTAGGCCACTGAGCAAACTAATGCATTCATTGATGAGATATTCTTCAGAAATAGTTATTTGTTTGTCTTTTTGATAATAATTGTGCTCAGCAGAAATGAGAACAGTCAAGTCTTGACAAAGATTATCAACCAGAATTTTACGGACCAAACTTAGTTGGTAGATGTATAAAAATAAAAATCCTGGCTTTTTTTTTTATTTACTTTTCGTCCATATTAGGAACATAAACATGATTTGGAAGAGCATATTTGTGATTGTTTAAATTCGGCTTCGACTCATCTGAGTCATCGCTGCACTCATCTAACTTTGAAACAACCTAAAACCAAGTGAGAACTTTAATTTGAGCTTACCGATGTTTCATTTGTATCACTTAGAGTGGTACTAGCATATGATTTGTACCATTCGCTAAGTTCCATCTGAATTTTAACAATTAGCAAATATCGAAAAAAATTTTTTTTTTAAACTTTGAATTAATTTTTTTCTTAGATTTTTGATAGAAAATTTTTAATTGTTCAAGTTTAACTTAACGTTTTATTTTTTAAGTAAATTTTTATTTTCTTGAAAAAAAAAAAAACAAAATAAAAAAGAAAAAAATCCAAAAAAATTTTTTTTTAATTTTTAGCATTTTTTGCTGCTATATTGCCGAAAGATTCACTTACTGAATATGATTTGCTCATGATTCACATCTTAGTAAGGTAGAATATTTTGGCTTTTATTCAAATTTACACAGTTGAATCAGCAGGCGAAATGGCTTTTTATGAACAATATGTTAAAATGGGAAAAGGCTACATCTCCATGTTCAGATAGTGGATTTTCTATAAATAGTAGCTAGTCAGAAACTTCCTTAAATATTTTAGATAAAAAAGATAACAAAATTTGTTGCAGTTTTAGGTGATGTATCAGTCGATGCATTTTGTAGAACTAACTTAAGACATATGAGAAAAAAATCATTACAATTTTAAGTTTTTGTTTTTTTGTTCCAAAATTCACAATTTCTATGTTAATTAATGAAGCTGAGAGACAATCAGTTGTTAATTCCGGAAATTTAGCAAAATCGAACATTCAATGGAACATATGAATCGGAAATATTTAAGTTAAAATCCTATTCATACTGATTTTAACACTTTTAAGACCGAATATTTTTAAACCTTTAAGGGCTTTTGCTTTATAAAACAATAATAAAATAAATAAAACTGTTTCGACACAATTTTTATGAATAGTTTTATTTTTATTTTTAAATTATAATATTCTAATAAAATAGGTATTGTGAATTTCAAAAACAATAAGAACAAAAATTCTTCTTATTTAATAAATCAAAACTTACCAAAATACAATTTTTATTAAAAAAAAATGAAGCAGCATACTTTGTTGCATCTTTTTTACCTAAAATAATTTTTCTGATGTAAATAAAAGACAAAAAATAAAACATCAATAAGAATTAAATTGATTATTGATGTAATTTACCTAAAAAAAGAAAATAAAGTTTTTATTTTAGGTAAAAAAAATTTTATGCTGCACTATGTCAGTTTTATTTTAGTAAATTTTGAAATTCTGTAAGGTTCTCAATAAAATATTGAAAAGGTAGAATTTAGTCATTTAAATTGACACAAAAACCCTACATTCTTATTTGAAATTTTTTCAAAATTCAAGTTCTTTATGGACGAAGGGTTTTGACGCATAAAACAAAATAATAAAGCATAAAATTAAACCATTGCATAGTGAATTAAAAGAGATTATTTAAGATTATTTTTTTAAGATCATAAAAATTTTTTTTCCTATTTACTAACTAGAAAAGAACTAAACTTTTCTATAAGAGTTCAAGTATCTGAAATGGCTCAATTTACTGAAGTCGATCATTTTGACTATATAGGTTTTTTTTTATTCTTAACCTGTTTTATTAAATGCTCGACAAATTTTCATATGCTTTAATGACTAAATCTTAATAAGTTACAAAATTTTTTTGTTTATGCATCAAATAGATTTTTCTAAAATAAGTATTGCTTATAATACCCACTGGATAGCTGAGTGGGGAAGAAATAAAGAAACAAAGACAAATATGATACATGTTTTATTGCAAAGAAAATAAATAATAAATAAAAGAATAAAATTTTTTTAATAAATCATGTAAATCATATATGATTCAAATGGCCTTAACGACAATAATTGAAATATTGCCAAATGGTTTTGTATTGTCTATTATATGTTGTAAAAGTTTATTTATTTTACTAAATAGTTTGGCACCGACCATTGAAATTTCATCGATAATCATTAGTTTCACATTGCCAATTGCACGTCGTACTCGAGCCAAAAGTTTGTCAGACAAGCGATTCATTTTATTCGAATGTATTTGCAAATGAAACAACGAATGTTGAGTTGATCCTTTAATATTGAAATCTTGAAGAATGTATTGAAGTCTAAATTAGAAACAAACTCACATTCATCAATACAATCATCATCACATTCTAAATTATCTGAATATTACTCTAAATCAACCAACTTGTCTAATGTTAACAAATAGATATCACATGTTTTATTATATTTTAGAAACGTTTTTTTTTGTGCATATGCAAGTGCATCAAACTAGTAAGCATCTTTAATCATCGGTTCATCTTCCCACTTTTTGATAGTAACTTGATCTGTTGACCTTTTTCAGTAAATTAATGCTTGATTTATATTTTTAATACTGCTAAGAAAAATTATAATGAATAATACAAGTTATGCAAAATTAGCATTTTTTTTTAGTTAAAGATTAAGTAATTTTAGTTAAAAAATAATAAGTCGCCAAAAAAAAATTAAATTTTATTATTTTTTTTGTGATTATTACGATAGGTATCTTTTTATTTAATTTATTACTCAAAAATAGTTTAAAGTTTTAAAAGACTTTTTCTAATGCTAGTAACAATAAAATTTGTTCTAAATTATGGCGAAAAATAAAAAAAAAAATAAGTTAAAAAATAAGTAAAAAAAATTCTTAAAACATTTTTTTAATTGTTTACTCTACATTCATAACTAAAGCATTCATTTATGTAATAAAGTTTTGCACAATTTTCCAACAAAAAATAGACGCTCTGTATAAAAACAATCATAAAAATTAAAAAACCAAGCTGCTTAAATATTTTTTATTTATTTTAATAAAACAGTAAAAAAAAATGAATAAATCTTTAAAAAAAATAATATTCAACTCGGAAAGACTTGGCCAAGTAAATTTTATCTTGAAAAAAAAATCAAATAGAGCTATTTTTTTAAATTATTTTAATTTAAAAAGGCGATTAGATCGCTCAGTTTGTCATCCAAATACAACAATACTATTTCGTACACTATTGACAAGGCGTATGACTTGCATCGACTCGACCAGGGTCCTTCGTTGGAAGTGTCTTGCAACAAAGACGAAGCATTAGAGTTCTATCGCAAGATGCAGTCCATTCGTCGTTTGGAAACAACATCGGGCAATTTGTACAAAGACAAACAAATTAGAGGATTCTGTCATTTGTATTCTGGTCAAGAGGCTGTTTGTGTTGGCATGAAAGCCGCTTTGGATCAAAACGACTCGGTTATAACAGCCTATCGAGCTCATGGATGGACCTATATAATGGGAGTGTCTTTACTAGGAGTGCTAGCCGAGTTGACTGGACGCAGATCAGGCTGTGCCAAAGGCAAAGGAGGCTCTATGCACATGTACACAAAAAATTTCTACGGCGGAAACGGAATTGTCGGCGCACAAATTCCGCTTGGAGCCGGCATAGCCCTAAAGCACAAATACTTGAACGAGCCGAACGTGTGTGTTGCTTTGTACGGAGACGGCGCGGCCAACCAGGGACAAGTATTTGAGGCGTACAACATGGCCAAGCTGTGGAACTTGCCGGTTATTTTTGTATGTGAGAATAACGGATACGCCATGGGCACCAGTGTGAACCGAGGCTCGGCTTCGAGTGATTTTTACACGCGCGGAGACTTCGTGCCAGGAATCCGAGTCGATGGCATGGATGTGCTAGGTGTGCGAGAAGCTACTCGCTTTTCACGCGATTTCGCCCTAGCCAATGGTCCTATACTGCTTGAAATGGTGACTTATCGCTATTCGGGCCACAGTATGAGCGATCCAGGCACCAGTTATAGAAAAAGAGAGGAAGTTCAAGAGGTGAGACAAAAAAGAGACCCGATCACCACATTTTCCAAGCGCATTACCGAAGCAGGTCTGGTCTCGGCCGAAGAATTGAAAGAAATCGACAATGAGGTTCGCGCCGAAATGCAAGAAGTTGAACGACGTGCTCTTACTGACCCTGAACTCGATGTACAAGAACTATACAATGATGTATACTATCAACCAGAATCCAATTTTAAAGTGCGTGGCTGTGATAACTTTATCTATGAAGTATCAAAATAAAATCAACTCTTTAATCTCATTTACAACCGGATTTTTATTTATTGAAATTTTTTGAGCAAAATTTCGCCTCGAGGATTTTTCATTACTCCTCGTTTAATAAAATTTTTCACTCTTAAATTTAGCTTTTATTTTTTAAATTTCAAATATTTTTTATTTTTTTTGTTGAATAAAGATAATATTTATTTTCTATACAGTTTAAGAGAAAAATTTATTCAAAATTAAGAGATAAAGAATTAATCAATTAGATTGATATAATTGTTTAATCTTTTAATTATAATAATAATATAATTATTTATTATTATTTATTTCATAAATTACGCCAGATTTGGCGATGTATAAAAATTTTTTTTTTAAGTTTTTGAGGTAAGTTAAATTTTTTTTTAATTTTTACATAATTACAAAAAATAAATTTAGTTCATTCTAATTATTCACAGAGACTGTAGAAAAAAATACAAAAGTTAATAATTGTTTCGGTTTCAATATTCTTCAATTTCTTCAATGTGATGGTGATTGTATTGATGAATAATAATAATATATATACAGTAAACTCTCGATATTTGTCCCTGGGACAAATATCTAAAGATTGGTACAATTTTCTAAAAGTTCGTTAATAAGAAAGTTAAACAAGTAAGGGGAAAGAAGCTTTTTTTCTCTAGTTTCTAAAATTGATATTTTTAAAAAACTTTCTTTTCAAAATTAGTTCACTCTGGCCTATTAATTGACCCCTTTCTACGATCTAGGTTATTCTCATATGACTACAAAGTTACGAGTTTAATATATCATTTCGTAGAGAATTTTTTTATGATCAAAATGAGCTACAGATTGTTTTTTTACATCTAATTTTCGAGAAGATACAATCCAAAAACAACAAAAATTGACCTTGTTCTAAAATCCAAAAAACTTTTATGTTTTTATCGAATAACTTTTGATTTATTTAAGGTATTATATTAAAATTTTGTACACATATATAATTGAATTTAAGCTTTTAAATAAATATCTTTTTAAAATAAATTTTTTTTTGAGTCCTGATTTTAAGTGTTTTTTAAATTTTAGTGCAAGATACAAGAAAAAGAGTAGCATCCGATAATATTAAATCTAAATGTTAATTTTTATAACTTTCCTTTAATTTCAATAATTATTATTCCTTTTTTTTTCGATTTTCTTTTCTCTTTTCTCTTCGTTTTTTTTTGTTAAATTTCTTCTGAAAAGGCAATATTAATACAATGCACTCAACGTTGGATGTTTATGGTATGTATTTTTACCGCTTTTTTTTTTTTTTTCGAGTTTCAAAATTCCTTTTTTGTTAGTAGGATTTAGTTAATTCTACTAGCATTTTTCTGTAAGCTTTATTTCCAATATTTTCTAGGCATGTTCTTATTGAGTCACTTATACCATTGTCACTCTTTTTCGAAATTTCTTGAAGTTTTAAGTTAAGCATCGGAATTAGTGCATCAAAATCAAGCTCATCATACTCTAAATACTCAGCTATCTTCTTTAAGCTGGATTTGTTACTTAATTTTTTTGTCTCACCATTGCATCTCCCTAGTTCTTGCAATATTTTTTTTGTGAGATCATTATTAGCAAGTCTTTTTAAGAATCCTAATTTTTCTTTCATCAGCTTCTGTTCCATCTTTTCAAGACCAAGGACCGAAAGTAGATTTGAAGAGCGTGAATTTTTTTTTAAATTTATCATTCATTTTATCATTGTGCTCTCGGCTGTTTGAATTTTTTTTATCTCTAAATTATTTAGTGCATAATTTTCCAATCCATAAATTAAGACAGGTCTTACAAATACTTTATAGAGATGAATCTTTATATTCACATTTAATTGCTGATTTTCGGTTTGGAGATATTTAATTGATGCCATTGATTTAAAAGCTGATTTTATACGATTTTCAATTTGGTCTTTGTTATTGTTTTTCCTGTTAAGGTACACACCAAGGTATTTTATTTTTTCGACCATTTTATGTTGCTGTGAAAAAGAATTTATTAAAATTTTTGGCTTTTTAATTCAAATTTTATTAAATAAAATTTGCTTAATTTGAGTTTTTAAATCAATAAAAAAAAATGGAATTTATCAACAAAATTTTTTAGAAAAAACAAATAATAATTAAAATGGAAATATTTTAGTTTTGTCGTTTTGAATGTGTGTCTTATTTTTAAATAAAAAGAAAAAAATTTTTAAAATTATTTCAATTACTTCGACCATACTCAACAAACTAATGCCTACACACAAGCCCAAAAATCCTCCAATTTCAGCAACTAGTTGTTCAATTGTCTTTGCTGGATATTCTTTAATTACATTCAACGATAAGTCATTATAAAACACGTTCACTGCAACAACAGTATCTTTGACATTTTGAAATGAAGTTAAATTTCTAGCTAAATTAGGCTTTAATTTATCATGTTCGATTAGTATTTTGGCGTAAAAAGGCGATGGAAAGTTAGACTGAAATGTTTTTAAGTTGTACTTGACTGAGTCGCATTCAACAGGACAAGAGCCAAAGCATTTTGTCGATTGATCTGTTTGATGAAAGCTAGAATATGCATCAAAAACACAATTACTCAATGTTGTATTGCATGCTTGATTAGTGGTTATGTTAAACGCGTCCGAACTATAACAACCACATTGCTGCTTTACATGTTCATGAAAGCATAGAAGTATACACGATTTTTGTTGATATCTACCGAACAAGCTGATACATTTTCGGTATAGAATTGAATCAAATGAATCAGAGGAAAAAATGTCGTTTATACAATTGCTATAAGGATTGGGAAGTTTTGATATTTGTTGTTGGCCAAGCCAGATATCAGTCTCACGGCCAGTAGGCAAACTGATGCCATCAAATTCCACAAATGGCTTGGTTGATGAATTGTGAATAAACAGTTGAATTCCACCTGATCTAATCAGATCGTATTCTTCGCTTAAATAGCCTGTGAACAGTTCCAACATGAGGCCGTTTTTTTGTCCCGGAATTGTTGTCTTTCGAATTTTAGTCTGCATTTTTGTAGCCGTTTTGCCTGAGTTGAATTTGTAGCAGTTTCCAAGACCAGGCACAAAGCTTACTTCAAAATCATCAATTGTACATTTTGAATTGTTGAAGCGACAATTTAAAAGCATAACATCAATGGTAAAGCTTACACTGGTCAAAAATTTCTCATATTGTAATGTTTCATAAGAATTAAAATAGGAAAATTTTAAAAAAGACTCAAGACTACTTTCGGAAGAGTTTAATAATTCTTTGAAATAAATTTGAGAATAATTTTTTAGATTTTTTTCAAGATTATTTCTCGAGTTTGGCTTTCTGACAAAAAATGGATTTTTATTGCAAAATGTAACTGTTGGAAATTCAATGGCTTCTAAACGTTCATAAGAAACTCTTGTTATTGCTAAGTAGTTGAAGTAATCGATAAAACTTTTTGTTATATTGAACACACAATAGCCAGATGATAAACCAAAGCATGTAATCCATAAAATTTTAATAGTCAAAGTTCTATTACGTATTATGTTTGGAATACCATGACTTGTTGACGATTCAAGGGTTTCATTGACTAATTTTTTTATTTCTTGACCATTTTTAAGCATTTTTTTTTGTAATTTAAGAAAAAATAAAATGAAAAAAAAATTTGTTTCTAAAGTTTTTTATTTTATTTTTTGGTTAAATAATAGTAACTTTGAGAAAACGTGATTTTTCGATTAAATCTAAAATTAAATGAAACAAGTTAAATAAAAATAAATTTCCGCTTCTCGATTTTTAAATTAAAAATGTTTAATGAATGCTTTTATTCCAAAGTGACTTATGTCATTCTAAAATCTATGCATTTAAAAAAAAAATTCCTTTTGCTTATTCTCTCGATTTGTTTGTTTAGTTTTATTGAGATTTTGAATTTTAGAAGTAATATTCCAAAGTTTAAAAATTTATTTTATAATAGTTTATCAAGTATAATTGAGAAGAATTAGTTATTTAGCTCTCACATAGTTATTAATCCAGCATTAAAGCTATTCAGAAAATGTAATAGAAAATAAGAAACATAAATTAATCAAAAAATATAGCAAATATTCTAACATGAATAATGAAACTTACCAGAGGTCTGCGTCTTCAAATTTCAGCTTTTCTTGAAGCATGCAGGCATCTGGTCTTTACTAACTTGTCTTTGGTGTCAGTTTCGAAATATTATCAATGATGTTTACATTTATTCTTTGCCATGTGTAGATAAACTAGTACAATCAAACTGTTTTCTGTATTTTATTTTGCTTTTTGTTCTTTTATACGTACCAAATTTTACTCTTTTGTTAAGATATTTTTGCAATAAATTGTCGAACAATCAAATTCTGTTTAATGAAAGTAAATGCACAAAATAATTGGATGATGTTAGAGAAGTTTATGACAAATTTGACTTGGTGAAGTTTGCTTATAAACCATCAGAAATTTCGTAAAAGTTGGATTTTTATACTTTTGTTGATTTTGAAAATGGTGTTGATCAAGATATAATCTCGATTTCACTTGACGTTCATGAATCCTGAGAACTAGTTGATGAGCTAAAATTTGTGGAAAAATTAATTTCACACAATTTATTGAGAGAATTTTTAGACAATGTTGAAAACTATATTGAACCAAAACAGAGTTGTTTTTCAAGTCTAGTCAATGACTTAAATTTTTTTAAAGTCAAGTTTAGTTAAGTAAACTAATTTTCTGATTTTAAAACCAAAAAAAAAATATGTTTCTTGATTTTAATCCAAAAAAAAATCATAAAAATAATCTTTATATTTATTTTTTAGTTTTAAAATCAGAAAATTAGTTGACTGTGACTTAAAAACAAGTGTGAACCAAAACAAATTTTTATTGAAGACGAATTAATCAATCTTTCTTATCTTTTAAACAGTCGTGCAAACAATAGCAGTATATGCTCAATATTTGTAAAATTTTGGTACGACAGAGGTACCATCGACTTTTTAACTTTATGAGCTGAGGATGATTTAAAAAATTATTTTTGATAAATTCTTAGCTTCAGATTGCATCTCATCCTCAGCCCAAAAAGTTAAAAAGTCGATGACACCACTGTATATTATATAAAGTTATTTTTCAGCTTTGGTTTTTGTTATTCTTGGCTTGTTTAAAGAGAATCTTTTGGCTTTCTTTTGATTCATTTCTTAATTATTTTTCATACATCAATAAAAATGCAAGTGAAATATTTTTTTTTTTTAACCTTGTTCGCTCCTTGTGGAGCATAGGGGGGAGCTCATCTCCTTTCTAAGTACCTTTTTGAGCGAAGGCTCGTGAAGAGAAGTGAAATATTAGTATAAAAAAATATGTTTTTTCTCCAAAAATGAAAATGCCATAAGCCTTTATGCTATAAAAACCATTCGAATTTAAAAATAAAGTTGTAAAGAAATCAGTCGATTTAAGGAATTAGACTATTGCCTAAATTTCTCTAAAGCAGCTTGCAGCATGTTTCTTGCTTTAAATAAGAAATTATAAGTGAAAAAAGAACATTCAAACAATGGAAAGCCTAATGGTAAAAAAAAGCTATCATTTAATAAATAACTTGTTGACTCAAAAGTAAATAAAACTAAACTGAACTTTGTCATTAGATTAATAAATAAAAAATGAGTTAACTAGAAAAATAATTTCAAAAATGAGAAGCAAACATAACATACACCAGCAGATTTTTAAGAGAAATACTTGGATGTCGAGACATGATTCTAACAACAAATAACACAAAGACAAGCGTAATTTTATGATACCAATAAGATAATAATTAAAAGACTCTCTTTTTGTCAACTTCTATCAAAATACAGTTTTTTGAAACATTTATCCTTAATTATTTTGATTATTATTGTTCATTAATGTTACTAATTTCACTGGCTAAATTTTTATTTTAAGCTTTTTGAGAGCATATGGCTTATACAGTGGTTCTTGCCAAAATGAAACGTTCCGTTCCTTTGTCAGGAACGGAATGGAGACGCATTCCAAAAAAAACCATTCCCGTTCCGTTCCATCTGTTCCATTCAATCCATCCGTTCCATCCGTTCCATTATTTCCATTCCATCCATTCCGTTCTATCCATTCCATTCGTTCCGTTCAATCCATTACATCCGTTCCATCCCATAATAGAACGGAATGGAATGAATGGAACAGATGGAACGGAACGGGAATGGTTTTTTTTGGAATGCGTCTCCATTCCGTTCCTGACAAAGGAACGGAACGTTTCATTTTGGCAAGAACCACTGTATGCTTTATATGCTTAAGTAAATATTTTTAAACTAGTGTCAGGCGCTGTCAGTGGCGGCCTCTGGACGACATTGTCCGCTAGGATTGAAAAGGAACAATCAAGTTTTTAAGCTGGAATTCAAGGAAAAGCTGGGACCTTGATTGAACCAATGGCAGAAACATTTGTTTTCCTAAACGGCTTAATAAACTTAGCTATTTTAATTTTTTATTGAATAAACAATTTAAAGATTTTCTTTTTTTTACCATTCATTATTAGCTTACTTGTTTATGTTAAAATATTGAGTATTTTAAAATGGACTATTGAAAAAGGCAAGAGGAAAGATGGCATATTTTTATGTTATGAAATAAAAAACATTAATAGCCTGTTTTTGGTCACACGATAAGTTAAAACTTTGGACTGAAGTGGCCCTTAGCATTTTGGAATTTTATTAAAAATTTAATCGATATATTATTGCATTTCTACGGAAAATTTTTATGCAAAATTTTTTTTCATCTGGCTGATTAAAAGTTATTATTGGAAATTCATTAGATTTAAGTGGAAAAAAATCAAATAGATGTTTTAAATTATTTATTTTTGTTTCAAAATTTTTTTTTGAAATTAAGTTAAATATAAATTCAAGAAAAAAAAAAGGAGACATGAATAGCAGTTCATCCAACTTAATTAAATGAATTTAATGTTAAGCTATAAATAACAAAACTGAAAATACTTTAATAAAATAAAGAATTTTGTCAAGGTCTAATTTTGAATATTGAAGATCATCAATTTTTTTCCTAAATTAATTTTAAGGTCCAAATAATTTGATTTGAAAAATCTGAAAATTTTGATTATTCAACTTGAGACAAATGTTGGCTGATAAAAATTTTAAGATTTTAATTAAATTAGGCAAAAATACGCAAATAGCACAAGAAAAAAAATATTCAAAAATCAATATAATGAAATAAATATTAGAAAAATATATTGAGACCATGACTACAGTTACATTTGGGATTTTAAGTCAACTATGTCAAAAATCAATAATTTGCCAAGAGAACATGAAAAATGAACAATAGCTTATTTAAAAACAATGCTGGTATATTCTCGAATGTTATAAATGTGAGACTATACTTTAAAAAACAATATCGATTTTAATATTTAATTTTTAATAAAGCTTTTATAAATAAAATTGTTGCAATTTTTTTTTAAATTTTTTTGTTGTTAGAAAATATTTTCAAAAAGCTTGAGCCAAAATTTGACAAATTTTAAATGAGCTCGACTAAAAATCTTGAATCGAGGCCGGCATCGTCAATCAGTGGACATCATGATATGACCTTCGATGCCAAATCGATGAATTCTCAAACTTGTCTACAAGCAAATCAAGTTAAAAAAAAACAATCTATCCTAAGCCGCATCGTTAATAGTAATTATCAAAAAAAATTAACTTAGAAAAATTTTTTTGAAATTTTTTTTCTTTTAATTCTAGCTTTGTGGGCGACGCGTCAAACACGAGACTTTAATGAAAATGCTGATCTCTTGGTCAAAACAACTCTCAAAGAGCTTATCATTTATATCATTTTTCTAATAATTATATCAATAAGTAAAATATAATTTTTTTTTTTTTTTGATTATCTAATAATAGATAATTATCTATCAAATTATTATCTAATAATAGATATTTATCTATTAAATTATTATCTATACATAGATAATTATTAATTTTTTTTTCAGTTACATTTGGCATGACAAGTTCGATTAATTACTATTTTACTAATGTAATGATGAAGTTGTTTTTGGAACAACCTAGTTCGAATGATGTCACTTTCAAAGATATTGGCTCAATTGATGATTTTTGGGGTGTTTATTCGGAGCCAATATTGAATGGATTGTATTGGGAGACTGAAGAAAATGCTACAAAACCTGGTTACATTTACTTTGAGAACAAGCTTCTAGGGGTTCCAAGGCTAAGACAACTTCGAGTTAAACGTGGCTCTTGCAAAGTTCATTCATTATTCGAAAAAACCATCAGTGATTGCTATGATTCATATTCATATTTTAATGAAGATCAAAGTCCATTTGGAATTCATGAGGTTTACAACTCGAGTGATGGTGAAAATCCGTTTCGTTACAGCTCTTCGGATAAAGTGAAAGCTTCTATTGTGAGTGGAACATTTTCAACATACGGTCAAGGAGGTTATGTCAAAAATCTTGGATTAATGATGGCCGAAAGCAAAGAACTAATGGAAAATTTGAAAAAAAATATTTGGATAGATAGAGGCACAAGAGCCGTTTTTCTTGATTTTACTATTTACAATGCTAATATTAACTTATTTTGTCAAATAAGACTTTTAACAGAGTTCCCGGCTACTGGTGGCGCTTTCTCAAGCTGGACTTTTAGAACTGTTAAATTGATTAGATACGTTACACCAATGGATTATTTCGTTCTTGCTTGTGAAATAATTTTCATTCTTTTTGTACTTTACTACACAATTGAGGAAGCACTTGAGGTAAATTTATATGAATACTAATTAATTATTTATCAATTTAATAGATAAGATTTATCTATTAATAGATATTTTTTATTTTTTTTATTTTTTGCTTATCTATTATTAGATAATTAAATATTTATTGATATATATTTTTTTTAAGATCAAAAAGCATAAGCTAAAATATTTTAAAGAAGTATGGAATGTGCTTGACGTTGTTATTTTGCTTTTATGCTATGTGTGTATTGGATTTAATATTTACCGAGTGATCGAAGTTAATAATTTGCTTGACTCACTTTTGACTAATATAAATAAATTTCCTGATTTTGATTCATTGTCATATTGGCAAAATCAATTTAATAATGCAGTAGCAGTTATGGCTTTTCTAAGCTGGATAAAATTTTTCAAATACATAAGTTTTAACAAGACAATGACACAGCTTAGTTCAACATTGGCCCGTTGTGCAAAGGACATAGCCGGTTTTGCTGTCATGTTTTACATAGTGTTTTTTGCTTATGCCCAGCTTGGTTATTTGCTATTCGGCGCAATAGTCGAGGACTACAGCTCATTTACCAACACACTATTCTCTTTGTTCAGAACAATTCTTGGAGACTTTGACTTTGTGGCTCTTGAGTCCGCCAGTCGATACCTTGGACCAATTTATTTTTTGAGCTATGTCTTTTTTGTATTCTTTGTTCTATTGAACATGTTTTTGGCAATTATAAACGACACATACAGCGATGTCAAGTCCGACATAGCCGAGCAAAAATCTGACTTTGAGCTAGGCGAGTATTTCAAGCGTGGATATGACAAAATTCTGACCAAGATGCACCTTAAAAAAGACAAAATCGCGGACATACAAGAGGCTCTTGCGGTCGCTGATGCAGATGGTGACAAAAATTTAAACTTTGATGAATGGCGGACCGAATTGAGAAAGAGAGGCTATGCAGAAGCCGAAATCGAAGCTTACTTTGCCAAATATGACAAAGACGGCGACAGAAATTTGACTGAAGAGGAGAGAAAAAACATGGAAGAAGACTTGAAAAAGCAGTCGAATGAAATTGACAGCGATATGCAAAAAATACACAGAGAAGCAAGCATGGCATCAAAAGAGTGAAATTTTTTTTGTGCAAACAAAAATATTTTCTTTATTTATTTTATTTTTAAAGAGAATCAGATGAGTCAGAAGCCAGTGATAATGAAAATGATGAAGAGTCAAAACAAAATCTTGTATCACATATTGAATTTAATATTTTAACTAAAAGAGTAGACACAATGGAAGCTTCCATTGGAAGCATAGTTAATCGAGTAATTATTTTAAGTAGCTGCTTAAAACAATTTGTATTTTCAATTTTATTTTTAAGATTGATTCTGTCTTGTCCAAATTAGACACCATTGAACAAGCTAAATTAAAACGACGCGAGGCAATGACTAAAATTTTAGACAAATTAAATAATGTAATTGTTAATTTTTAATTAAAATAAAAATAATAGATAAAGTTTATTAAATACAGTGAATTCTCGATTATCGAGACTCGTTTGGGAAAGAAAAATATTAGTCTCGATAATTTTGTCTCGTTATTCGATATTCGAGACTTTTTCAATTTTAAATAAAAGTCTCGAAA